>JZKD02S1677077.1:247488-257627 GCA_000966675.3 Picea glauca | reverse complement strand
CCAGCTGGAAGAAAATCTGTTGGTAGCAAATGGTTGTTTAAGAAGAAGTTTAATGCAGAAGGAAAAGTGGAGAAATACAAAGCTCGACTTGACTTTGGTGAGATTTTTTCTCCTGTTGCTAAGTTAACTTCTATTATATTTATTTTATCTATTGCTGGTGCTTTTGATCTTGAAGTGGAACAGATGGATGTGAAGAAAACATTCCTACATGGGGATCTGGAAGAAGGAATCTACATGAAGCAACCATAAGGCTTTGTAGTGAAGGGAAAGACATAGCTGGTCTGTAAGCTAAAGAAGTCACTATATGGTCTGAAGCAATCACCTAGGATGTGGTACCAAAAGTTTGATACATACATCCTTGGATTGGGATTTGTGAGAAGCAGGGTTGATCACTGTGTATATTCCAAGCAGGTTGGTAATCACTTCATTTATGTAGTGTTGTATGTTGATGACATGTTGTTGCTAGGAAATAACATGGATGTATGTGAAATCACAGCTATCCTCCAAATTTGACATGAAGGATCTTGGTGCTGCTAACTTCATTATGGGAATGGAGATTAAAAGAGATCGTGCAAACATGAAACTCTGGTTGAATCAAAGAAAATATGTTGAGACAATATTGCAGAGGTTTAATATGCATGGAAGTAAACCGGTCAAGGTTTCTATTCCTATAGGTGTAAAGTTATTTGCAGATCAGTGTCCCAAGACACAGGAAGAAGAAGAGGACACGTCCCATGTTCCGTATGCCAGTGCAGTTGGCAGTTTGATGTATGCAATGGTCTGTACCAGATCAAACATTGCACATGCAGTGGGAGTTTTGAGCAGGTATATGTCAAAACTAGGGAAGGAGCATTGGACAACAATAAAGAGGGTCTTCAGGTATCTTCGCGACACTACCAGTTATGGATTGTGCCACCAAGGAAGACCAGGATTGGACAGAGCGGTGGACATACATGGCTTTGTTGATGCAGACAAGTGGGTATTTGTTTAACTTATTTGGAGGAGCAATCAATTGGATGAGCAAAAGACAGGCTGTAGTGGTATTCTCAACTACAGAAGCTGAATACATGGCATTCACTCATGCAAACAAGGAAGCAATATGGTTGCAAAGATTGTGTTCAGGTATTGGGTTGGTACAACAAATAGTGAGATTAGATTGTGACAGTCAGAGTGCAATCTTCCTGGCAAAGAACCCAACTTATCATTCGAAGAAAAAACATATTGATGTTGAGTATCACTTTGTGAGAGACATGGTTGAGGAAAAGAAGGTGTTGCTGGAAAAGGTTGACACTTTGAAGAATGTTGTAGATTCATGGACAAAGTCTGTGAGCACAGAAAAGTTCTCCTGGTGTAGAGTAACAATGGGCATTGCTGCCCTAGATTGTTGACTATATAATCCCCTAGACCCTTGGATGCAAAGAAAACAACAAGTGGGAGAATGTCGGGTATGTGTTATATTATTTGCATGTGTGTGTGTGGGCGCGTCAGTTTTGACAATTGCGTCTGACGATCCCTCTAGTAGTGCTCTTTGTGTCGTGTGCGTCGAGTACTTTCCTAGGGGGGTCCCTCGACAGGTATGCCCCCCCTAGTTATGCACAACGTTTGGGGCAACGCCCCAGAATTTCTTTTTTGAGCGGTTTTTGCTATTTTTAGCGGTTTTCTAAATTAATTCCAGATTAGGGGATTAGGGTTTTGGTATCTACAGAATACCTAAAAACATTGTATATATTGTATGGTGAATGGTGAAATTGGATATAATGAATATAAGAAATGTTTTCCCGGTTGAGGGTTTCCGGTATAAAATCTCTGTGTACTTTGTGTATGAGCCATTGATTAAATTCTGTTTTGCTTAAGAATCTATATGCATTGCTTTACTTCGCAGGTTTAAAACTCACACCTCTACCTCGGGTGAGACTTCATCTGCTTCGCAGGTGTTGCCGAAAAGACCGGTAGTTAAGGTTTTATTGGTGCGCTGTTGAAGCATTGAACCTTGGATCTACTCCTGTGCCAACAAATGTTATAGGCAAATATGTTTCTATACAACTTACAAAAGGTAGAGTTAATTATGAGTAACTTAATCATGTAGTAAAATGATCCTCTATTCTATCACCAATCTCATAAGAATACAATAATTTTTAGGGATGATCATAGTTCCACTATGATTCACTAGGAATTTTTATAAAGATTTGCCCAATTTTAAATTTACCTAAATTATTAAAAAAATTGATTAAAAAACTAAATTAGTCGAAATTATTTGTTATATATATTTTTTAATTTAATTTTTTGAAATTTGGCCATCTTAGTCGAAATGATTTATTTGATATATTTTTTTTAATTTGGTTTTTTGAAATTTGGTAATCATGGTTGGAATTGTTAATTAATGGAACAACTCATATCAATAGCCTCAAAAATCTATCGAGCATAGAATATACGATCCCAACACAAATTTGCAATTCCATCTCTGTAAAATCATATTCAAAAAAACCTTAATTTAGTGGCAAGACAAACAAGCACCGCATCATTTGCTGTTTACACTAAACTCCAAAAAAAATCCAGAAAGAGTTAGCAAAACGACGTTATTGAAAAATAAATTTAAATCCAGAATATTCTTCGGCAGCATTTACGCGCTTTAATGACGAGGAGAACAGTTGTATGTGTCGGAAACAGTCACATGCAATCCATCAAAAGATTACTTTTATTTACTAATGATGTCTTTTCAATATTTAATTTTGTCCTGACAAGGCGCGCTTTGCTCTGTCCAGCCCCACGGTGTAGAAATATGGACACCTGTCGAAATCGTGGTCACATGCAGAGAGCTCATTGTCTAGCGGCAGGTGCCTAATGGTACTCCTAAATGCAGCAGAATGTGCAGAAGCCGGCGGTCACATTGAGGCTCCACGGGCATAGCTTACGGGTTCCGGCCCGTTGGCAACAACTGAAACTTAATCTCCCTGGGTAAGTTGGCGAAAGTGGCTCCAAAGTTAGGAGCACGCTGCGAATGGAACAGTTGAGTCTGGGCCCCCGAAAAAAGGTCCGCTAAATTTGTAACGATTTGACGGCTAAAAGTTCGAAGGCTATACAAGAAGCAGGGCCGTTGATTTCCAGTGCAGTGAGCCGGAAGGAATATTATTGATTTCTCTGGCCAAAGCCGAGGTGACTGAATAATCTCCTGGACGAGAGGGCTCAAAAATAAAGAATTTACAAATGCCTGGGTCCTCTGTAATTCGTCGCAGGACTTCCCCATTCACTGGTCGAATCTGGTCGTTCTCAGGTAAATTTCAAACCCAATAATTATTTTTTAAGTCAGCAGACATTGGGGTCTATAATCTTCATATTCCAAGGGCCCCTCGTTGCCTTGCTACCTTTCTTTTTCACTTCTCCATCTTTGATTTCTGTATCCCGTATTCTATGGATCTAAGGTGGCTTTGTGACCAATTGGACTCCTGATTCTGAAACCCAATTTCGTGCCATTGAAGAATCGTGATTTTCAATCACATTGTTATGTTCTGTGTCTTGAACACTGGACCAATTTATACAAACAAACTGGGCTCTGAAATGCACCTGGAGTTCACGAAGTTTGAGACTGTATATATCGAATTGCAGTGTCCACGGACTTAGTTATGCATCCTGGAGCTTGCCGATTTCGAGGTGCATATCAAACCTGGGTTAAGATGGGTTTGTTTTAGTGTCTATCTTCAATGCCACCCAATGCACGGTTAAATTCAACGCACTGTTACACTAACGAAGTGTTTGATGGATCGCCCACCCTCACCCAGGCTGTATCCCGGTACAATTAGCCTTTATATTTCGGTATCTCTTTCATGGGACTTGAACCTCTGTCTCCTTAGGAGCATTGTAGGTTGCAAGCCTTGCGGATTTAGATTGTAGGCTTTACCGGCATTTTGATTGCTGTAGTGTAGACTCTGTGTGAAGAAGCTGATGGTGCTTAGGAAAGCTTTGAGTTAAGAAGTGCTTGATTGGTCTAGTAGAGCTTCTTGTTTATTTAAGGCTATTCGTTCTTCTAGTTTGGGAATGTACATTGCTAGCTGGCACTTAAAAGTGGTTCTTGTTTTGATTTCGAAAATTCACTGCATAAGGTCTTGTACATCGCTAAATTGTTCCATCTTCTGAGATCGTCTGAGATCGTCTGATATAGTATTCATATTAACGTGGAATGGAATCTTCAACAGTAGATGTGTCTTTTTAGTAAGCTTGCAACTAAGAAGCATCACAAAGAGAACAATCAGGAAGGGGACCCACAAAGCACACAGGCCTAGTTTTGTACCATGGGAATTTCTATTTGGTTGTGTTGATTTGAATTATTCATTTACATTTTGATTACATGTTTTGTCTGTCAGAATTTCTTCAATGTAAAGAAAGGCATGACTTCTGGAGTCTTTTGACGCAGTTAAGCCTGATTTGCACTGGGATTGAGTTGTTTTAGCTTTCAAGTCATGGTTTATGTTAGCCGTTTTTACATTTTGATTTGGTTCCGATTCAGGAATGGACTACGGTGCTCCAAGGCCAAAGACAAATATGGCACTGAAAGTTGTAGTGGCAGTCTCTCTAACTGTACTATGCATGATTATGCTACAGCATTCCTCCCATACTGTTTCTACCACCCACCATGAGGTAAGGTATATCCACCTTTGTCGAGTCATTTACTTTCAGCCTGGGCATACCATCAAATTATATCATGAATGTTCATAATCTGTCATATCCTAATCAATATCTCAAGTACTGAATATTGTGCCTTATTGAAGGGTTATGCTGCCTCTTCAGGTATACTTCTGTATTTATAGACAATATATGTTGCATGAGATCTTCCCTTACCTTCTATTCATTTATTTATCATTCGGGATATATCTGTTATGTGCACGACTTCATGTATGTTGATGTAAGCAGGTTGCGTACAAAATCCAAAGCGATTAGGAGCTAGCAAGAGTGAATGAAAAACCTAGCAGGGATGGAAAAAATCCCTGTGTTTTTCTTGGAGGTATAATTCATCCTTGCATAGGAAGGATTACCTGCGGCCCCAATTTTGTGGGTCTAATTGACCCACAAAGGGCGAACCAAAAACCAACCTGCTTTCATGCTAACACAGGTGAACTGGCCCACGAAGTGCAATGCTATGCACATGCCTAGAGGGGATTGGAACCCTGTTGGGCTGCTTGGCATGTCAGTGCCCCTGCTTTTGCACCACAATCCCATTGGTTAAATCTCCATGTTATATGAACCCTGCACAAGTTTTCAAAATATGGGACTTGTATATATTTGATTTGGCAGAAGCTGTATCTTGTTAAATGCAACATACACAGAGCTGTACTGAGTATGTTTTTTGTTTTTTGTGAAGACCATGGATGATAATACATTGTACCCATCTGCGTTTTAGCTAATTGCGTATCGAGTTCTAATATGAGCCAAACGCCTGCTAATATGTCACATCCACTCTTGAACATGATGTGACAGATCATTAATCAGTTTATTGAGTATTTTTTTATCAGCTGGGGATATACAGGCATATTCTAGCATGTATGTGAAAAGGACTCAGTCTAACCTCGCTTCATTGTAATGATTGCTCAGATTCTCCATGACAATAAATCCGGAAGTGGCAGTTATATGCCAGGTATTCTTAGGCTCTCTTATTGCAAGCGGTGGATAATTCAGATATAACACCCAGAAAATATTTTAATTATGGAATAACTGGAATATAAATGATTCTCAATAGAGGCCAGCGTAGGATGTTGAGGGAAGGGAAGCTGAATTAGTATGGATGAAAAATGTCCTCAGCCAAATAAAATATCATTCGAGAACTCTTTAAAAATGAACATTTCTACATTTTGCCTGTGTTTCTTCCAGAATTAGCGATTTCCAAAAGAGGACTTGTCCCATTTATTGTAGTAATTACTAATGATTGCTACAACAGATCTATAGATATTGCAGCAGTAGGATGAGGATATGAAATGACGAACACAAATTGTTTATTCAACAAAAGATATCCATTGGACACGAAATACTATAATGATTTTGTCAATTTAACAATTGATCATATGGGAATTGGTTTGGTAATGCTAAAATAATTACACGAATCGCAGTTTTAGACTCAAACAATTGGTTCGGTAATTTGTTTTGTTCGATTTGAGAGTGACAAGGTCTCAGAAAATTGCATCTAGTAGATCTAGAAATTACAACATGCTTGTACAATACAGGAGCGCTGCAAGAATGTATGTGCGTGTGTGTGTGAGCATTAATAGGATAACGTATCCTATTAACGTCCACATAAACCAATTTGGCTTGTTGGACATCTGTTTCCCTTTGTTGACGGAGGGAAACCAATTCCGGGAGGTCAAACACCTTTCCTCTCTCTCTCTCTCTCTCTCTCTCTCTCACACACACACACACACAAGGCCTCTATTCTGAAATCTTACATCCAAATTGGTAAATATATTGATACCTTTTCCCATATAGTTTATGGAATAAGAGGGGGCATAACTTCAATACTGCACAAAGAAAGATATGGGCCAAAGTATTTGACAGACGAAGTTTATTTGTTGTATGGAATATATATCCTATTAATGTCCACTTAAACCAATTTGGCTTGTTGGACATGTGTTAAGCCCTTTTGTTTATAGAGGGAAACCAACTCTGGGAGGTTAAACACCTTCTCTCTCTCTCTCTCACACACACACACACACACACACACACACAACAAAAGGACTCTGTTATCGTGCAATCTGTACTTGCCCAAAGCCCAAGGCAAGTAAGGGAGATTGGCGTAACAAATAAGATATCCTATCACTGTCACCTTAATAGGAAATTGTAATATCCCGCATATAATAAACTAGGTTTTGAATAAAATATAAATTTTATTGTATTAACTTGGCTGCAAACCCTTGTAATTTCATCAAACATATTTCATACGCACCAAATACACATAAAATGGGAGAGATAACATGGGCATTTTATTATTATGAAAACTCTGGACACGACCATATAAATCATAAACGACTGCTAAGGCAGCTGCAATACACTAATAACAACATAAAATCGTAACCTAGAACAATGCCACAGACTCTCCAATAGAATGCTGAAGATGAAACTAGACTGAAGCTAAACTGGACTGAAGCTCCAATGGAAACCCTGGATGGATTCCCCTCTTTGTTTAACTAGGGTGGATGGTTTCACCACCGAAGTCAAACTCTAATGAAAGGGTTTTGCCAAAACCCTAACGAAAACCCTGGTTCACTGAGCACTCCACAAGAACATGATCGAATCCTATCTGATATGCCCAAATGACTTGCTCTTCTCTCCTTTTAAAGGCTCATTGGATCTTTCTAGAAAGATCTAACTTGACCTCCTCAAAGCTTCTATAAGAGCACTTTTTTAATAAAGTGAATTTATAATGTTTATCTTTTATTTAAGCCACTTAAAATTAAATATTAATTAATTAAAGATTAGTTGTCCAATTAAATTTAGACAACATAACCAAATAATTAATTAAATATTTAATATCTCTAAGTTTGCTAAAAATGGGACATTACAAATCCTCCTGCCCCAAGATTGCTTGTCCTCAAGCTATCACAATCTGATGCTCGGTCGACTGAACCTGTCTCAAAGTGATACCTGGGTCCCATAACATCCTGGAAAATGTGAAGCATCCTCTGCTCATAGCACGAATCTGTGAGGTGCTATCACAAGATTCTGCCTGATTACCCCTGATCAACCAAGCAAATCATAAACTCAATCATCTCCTCAAAAGCCTGCTCCTCCCAACAATCAAATCTACATAAACCAACAATCCCATCGGTGTCGGCTGTCAAGCTGTCAACAATTGTGATCCTAGGGTCCCACACCAATCTCAAAGAGATGCCACCATGCTGACCCTGCACCACTCTAATCATAATCGTCTGATCATCATACTCAGATTGCATCTCAACATCTGTCAATCCACGATTGTCCTCAATCCTAATGATAAAATCAAGGACTCTATCAAGAGGCCTCCTTAGAGGAAATGCCCTGAAGCTCCATCGTACACCACCATGTGTTAACGAGGGCTCCTGTATACTGCTGCACACCACCGTGTCCTCCTGCATCATCCGGTATCCTCTATGCACTACTGAACCCAACACTCTACTGATGATGAATGAACCTGTAACCTAGAGTGTGTCCATATATGTCATGTATCTGTCCTCCCAATCTGAGTATATGTATATCTCCTTGCAGCTTGGTCCACAAGGAATGTACTCAACCATCTCCTTCATAGCTAAACCCTGAACCTCTAAGGTGCTCTCCAAAGGAAAATGCTCATGGTCCTCGCAGTGCCAATCAAGAGTGCAAACCAAACTATCACTCTCCTCAGGTACATGCATCTCTGACTGCTCCTCGTCTTGACTCATCATAAGAGTCTCCTCCTTCACATCATGTGTGAGACTCCCGCTCTCCTGTGTCACTGCGATGATGGAGTATCTGTCATAAGTAGTGAAGAGTGTGCCAAGCCCAACTGATAACGTACCTCCTCAACTTCTCTTTCCTTGTCCTCAACAAACCTGAGAGCAATGTCCCTGTCCATAAACAACTGCTAGTACTCTGACTTTAGCTGCTCTAGTGCTTCCTTGATGATCCTCAATTGAGCACTAGTGACTCCACTTGCTATCCCATTGCGTCTCTCCTTCATCTCAGCTCTCCACATAAGCTCCTCAATGAATCTATGAGCTCCATCGGCCCTGGTCAATACATGTGTGATTTGATTGTCGGTCACCAGCAAGCGATCCTCCGAATCACGCCACTCTAGAGTCCTCTGTCCAAATGCATCCAAATGGTCTGAATAGTCATTTGTAAGAATGCTCCCCTCATCAACATCACCCGAGGCACTAGGTGGTATCATGCTGTGATGGGACTCATGTGAGCTACTCTCCACGCATGGCTCTTGTGAAGAATGATCCATGTCCCATGGCAATCTCTCAAACACCCATCCTCCGTCATATGTGGGTAGCATCATGCCCTCCTCTTCATAGGAATTAGGAAATGGTGTTGCCTCCTCATCATATGTAGGTTCTAGCACACCCACATCCTCATAATCATCCTCGACATGCGTGCAGTCAATCTGTCCGACATCGGCGCTGGTGTCATGGTCCTCGAAGTCATCGTAAGTGGGACAAGATGCTGCCCCATCACCCTTGGTGCTAGTGATAAACCCCGCCATCATACTAGCTTCATCATAGACTGCTGCTCGTTCCCCTTCTATGCTCACCTCCACATCTTGACTAGATGTGTGCACCTCCAACAAGTCCACCTGTGGTTCTGTTGAACCTCCCTTGTGCAGGGAGTTTTTGGCTTCATAGGTCCCTTTGGATCCTTTTCCCTTCATCCTGAACCACTCCGGATGTTCTAACAAGGTTGCCATATTTTCCTGATACTCTTGCATGAGCTGCACAAGTTTTGCTGCAAGTTCTTCAGGGGTTTTCATCTTTCTCAAATCCAATTATGGAATATACTCCCTAGGTTGCTGATATAGAATTTGTACTACTAATGCAAATTTTCCCTCACTGCTGTAGAAAACAGTGGGTAATATCCCTTGCCTTACTGCTGATATATTATATGTTTTCTTGGTTCAATGCTTTCGTCAAACAGATTGCAAACACTGCAAGACTCCCTTTTTAATTGTTGATATGTTTAGTGTTTGTTGCTGATATGTTTTGATGTTTATTTGGTTGAGATATTTTTGTCAAACAGTTCTCAATGGTCCCATATTTGATTTGGCCCACACAATTTTTTTTTATTGCATTCAATATGGAAGGTAATGATTACATGTGATGGCAAACTTTATAACATTATTCAACCTGCTGTGGCAACAACTAAAACAGCAATGACAGATCTGATATATATATATATAATTTTTCTGACCTGTAGATGTCTTCTTGGACAGCAATACATGTGCAGCAATAATCTTCTTTTAAACACCACTAGTCAGTAGATATGTGGTTCGATTTGATGAAGATATTAGATGGAATGATGACAACTCCAACAATGTACTGTAGCATGTTGAATTTTAATGAAGATTTGTACCTTGGACAAGTGGTTCCTATGGGTTTTTAATCTTTTACCTAGGAATGTGGTCCACAACTTAAAAGTGGGTCTTT
>JZKD02S1677077.1:198101-217044 GCA_000966675.3 Picea glauca | reverse complement strand
CATGTTTGGACTTTAGCAATTAAAATTGTTGTTTTAGACTGACTGACACTCCAGGTGGACAAACCCATGGCTAAAGTTGTCCAACTGAGCTGAAACTTGGTCCATGGATGTAGGGGGTGCTATTCCATTTCTTTTGAGCACAAATAACCCTATAAAAAGTCCAAAGACCTAGTTTTTACAATTATTGCTCAAAATTAATTAATTAATTAAATAATTAAACTTCCAAACTTACGGAAATTTAATTAAAAATTAATTAATTAAAAAAAACTTACTTAGACTCGACGGAATTCCGCGAAACTTTCTAAGATGTTTTGCATGGTCATTAACAATGATTTCCTATAATAGTTACCAAAACGTAAGCCCACTAAAACTTCGTTCACCACTTTGGAGGAATTATTGCAAGTGTGAGGGAAAAACTCAAGGGAAATCAATATGGCTGAGAAGCTCAATTGATAACCCGAGGATAAAAAACCCTCGGTGAAAGGAACTCTCCCAGTGAATCAATCCCAAGGTAACTGACCTAGACATGACTCATGCAGACCTATTACATTATTAACCCACGCAGGGGTGCGGAAATTCCAATTACAAAATAAAGAGCTGGGGCCAAACACCGCCCTTTAGGATCAAAAGTCTTCGACAACATGGCATCTGATGATGCATCTTTTCATGGCACATGGAGTTGACCACCTGTGTTTGAGAGGCGGTCAACACAGACGAATACTAACTCAATAATAAATAGAATACTCTTTGTAGTTACAATATTTCAACAAGCTGCACCTTGTCATAAATGTAATTGTTTCCTAGCCCATTCATTGCCTTTTATTCTTAGCTTTGTTTCTTTTGATCTTTTGCTTTTGTGCTTCAAGGGAATAGTTGAGGGCCACTGCCCTGGCTTGATGACCAGAGGTGACAGCGTTATCCACAAACATTTCATGGAAATGAGATGGCTAGTTCGTGATGAGACCCCCTTTCTCTTGGCTATGCCACCAAGAGCCACTACCTCGGTTTGGTGACCAGATTGGTGGTAGTGTCATACTGCTACATGCCCATGGTCTTAGTAGGTCGGCTCGTGATGAGATCCCCTATCCACCAACTAGTACCTTGAGTGTTTATGTATCTTATGGGTCCCCTTTTCTTACTGAGAAGCTTTTCACAACTTTCTCAGGGATCCCTCGACGAAGCATCTCAAAGGTTTCAACATTGGCTTTTAACTCTTGCCAACTACTTTTACCCTTTAGGCCTTTGGCTCCTTCTTCCCACAAGGTAAGGTACAACCCTTCCTAGCATAGCCAATCCCAATGCCCAAACAAGGAGAGGGGAGATGGAGGGAATAAAGATGGAAAGTGGTAAGTATGGAGGGAACATATGATGACTTTTCATAGACGCACCTAGTAGCAGCCCATCCTAAAGGGAAACCAACTTATTAGGGCACCGTATTACCCTTCCAGGTAAAAACGAGGCAAAGAGCATAATTTCCAAGCAAACGTCATGAAATGAAGAAGGATTCAATACAGCATATTCAAGTGCTTCAAAAATCAGAGTGATACATACCATGATACCCGAACTCATTACCTCATGGAGCAAGACCCACCGCTACTTCAAGACCAAGCTGGTGGGATGGATACTGCTGTTGCTGATAAGTGGACTGCACTAAAGAAAAGAAGGGCCCTCCATGGCCATGCTCAAGTCATCTGGCTCTCGGTACTCCATGTCAATGACCCGTGGGCCTCGAGACATGATCTCCTTAGTTATCCCTAGGCTAGGTGATAACAATCTTCATCTTTTTTTTCAATTCCTCCCTTGCCTCATCCTTTTCCCACTTCCCTTGACTACTCATTCCCTGTTTTAATTTTTGAACTTCTTTAACATGTGCTTCATTAAGGTCTCGTATCTTAGATAACTCATCACCCTTCTTCTCGATCTCTTCTTTTGCTTCTTTTAACTCCTCTTGAATTTTATACATCTCCTCCCTTTTTGTATCCTTGGACCATTTATTTGAAAAGAGTTTTTGAAAATTTTCCCATGTGGGGGAGAGTTTAATGCTTATACAAGGCTATCCCACCACTTGAAAGCTTCACCAGTCAAGAAAATTGCTGCCGTAAAAGGTGTCAAATCAGTTTCCTTTATCATCCTTAACCATTGCTTGGGATTGATTTCATCTTTATCTTCATATCCACTAAACTTAGGTATTGCCATTGATGCTTAATTGAGGTCTAATCCCAACACTCAACTTACAACCTCAATATATTAAGAATAATGATCTAAAATATTTATAATCCTTGTTCTAATATATTTTATGTTTTCTCTCTCCAATGGCTTTTTAATCAGCTCAATCGGACATTCCAATCAAAAGTTATGATATTTTTAAGTGAACATACCTTTGGAACTTTGATTTGGAGTCTATCCTTTTGGTCGATCTTTCTTCTGATGTATTTTTGAAATTTCGACCCCTTTCAGTCTGAAATTTCGGTCTATAGTATTCTGATGTCTTCTCTACAATGCCACAGGTTTGACCAAAATTTGATATGCCAAGTGAAAGTTATGGTAATTTTCCCAAACCTTGCTGATTTTTGGCCTTTCTTGGAGAGTGAACTTGTACAAAATGCCAAGTGTCAAATATTTTAATACATGATTCTGAAAATTGTACCAGCTATCCTCGTTCAAATGCAACTGGTCTCATTGAATTTGGATCCTCGCTGAAGAAGATATCACTATTTTACATGGAACATCTGTTTGAGACTAGTTGTAGGACTAGTCAAAAACCCTATCTTCCACAGGGTATATCTTCGAAAGTATAACGACCCAGAAGCTGACATTTGTACCACAAGTACCTTGATATGTATAGTCTAAATAACCTCCAAGTTTCACAATTTGAATCGTCTTAGAACAAAAGTTGTAGCGAAAATGCTTAGACGACTTTCTTGTAGAAGAAAGACCCTAGGATCGATGCTTTGATACCAAATGTAATGTTCCAAATGCTTAAGATAATAGAATAAACCAAAAGTATGCACCATGACCAAAATGTGAGCTTGGAGCACAACTCCAAGATAGATACGTTATACAATAATTCTTTAAAGAATAGGACAACCTCCTCGAAATACCCAATTACATTCATACATACAATTCACCTGTCCACAATAATGAGTACATAATCTCTATATATACTTATTCACACCTACACAAGAGGCCCTTTTACTGTTAGGCCGACCCTATTACATATATATTTACACATTACATGTACATTTAGCTCCATATATGTCTCCTCTTGGGTTCATATCATATACATTTAACCCTATATATGCCCCCCTTGGGTCATAACAAAAAATACCAAACATTCAAACCATAAAGAACTGGAAAATATAGAGAGAACCCTTAAGGTAGGGTAACACCTTACAATTGATCATTTTATGTATGAAATCCACTCTTGTTCACTTGTCTCTTAAGGTTGGACGACCTCTTAATGACCTAAGCTCCAGATACAATAAACTCCACACATCTCATAAGGAGGATTCCATCCTTATTTATAACTAACAAGAGAACCCTAATTATAACAACCTCCTAACTACTTAGTGTGGACCTTCTCTAATGAGGTACCATTATTCTTTACTAACTACGATAGTGCGTTGGATTTAATAATAACAAGCATAGTGGACCTAGTCCACATTACATTGAATGGCCTCCACTATTATTACTTTACTATGGGCCCTGTTACCACCCAAACTAGCAGAACACCAAGGTCGTAGTCTGCTACGGTGATAACACAAGGGATAGGTTCCCAATGTCACCAAAACACCTATCCTTTTCCCTATTTGAGACAAACTCCAACGCTAAGCGGCTCTAGGAAGTTTCCCAAAAACCAACACTTCACCACAAGAGTGTAGAAAATCAACAACAAAAGCACTCTAACTCAATTAGGACTTTTGTCAAACACTTAGTAAACGAAGATTTATGTCTTAAATGAACTCTGAAATGTATTAACCCACACTCAACCATTTTTCATAAGTAGAAACACACATTACTAAGCAACTAGCAACGGAAAATAACAATGAACAACAATCACAAAACACATCTGCAAACTCAGATTTTTGGCAACCAGCGAGGGAAAACCCTAGAATGGGGAAACCAACCAAGAGAAATTTATTATTCAGGTTTAGGAAGTACAAAAGCAACAATTGTAATTCATTTGGTAGTAAGAGAAATTCAAGTAATCTCACTTGCAGACACCCACAACCAGTGCCCAAACTTCTGCCTTGATAAACATACCACAAGATCATACGGTCTGTACGACCCAACTGAGAAAACAACACCTTGAAACTTGTGCCAACCTTTTGTTGCACGGTCAAATCTAGACGACTGATCTGTAAGCAAGAAAAACCTAAAATTTGCCTCGATTTTCGTGCTAGAATATGCCTTGAGAATCGTGCCCACTTTTTTGTTGTACGACTTGTACAAATCTGTATAGTACGACCTCCCTCTCAACTGTTCATTCCAGAAATTTTTTCACAAAAAGTTTTGTTGGGATTTGTGTCCAAACTCTCTTGGAATCAGTGCCAAATCTACTGCATACACTTTTCTTCTTAGCTCTCAAATTTCTCTTGACTTGTCTTGCACACTACCCTAGGCTTTCCCTTATAATCTGAAAATGACTTTTCACCTTCCCTATCCCTAAATCCAATGGCCAAGATCTAATCTTGCCTTTATAGGATCAAGGGACATGATTCATTCCCTCCAAAATAAATCACTTAAATTTACTAAAGTAATTTTTCCACTTTATGATATAAGTGCATTTTTATGAGATAAAGTCACTTTAATAAAATAATAGGTCACTTTACAAAATGTCTCTTTAACTTAAGAGCCACTTTATTACAACTTTATAAAATATCTATTACAAAGTCAAGTGCCTAGTAGTGCAAATGAAAGGTCACTTCCACATACAAGACAAAACATGCAAAGTACCTCTTGAGCTATAAAAGCTAACACTCCCTCTTAGCGAGGGAGGTACTCACTGCGACCACCATCACCTGGTCTTGTCCTCAAGTCCATCACACTATTCGTAGTAGGAGCTCCCTCTAAACCTGGGGCCAACCTCAATACTTGCATTGAACTCAAATGTGAAGACCTCCTCTTGGCAACCACTCTGAACCGTGAGCTCCTAGGAGAATCCACTCTCCCACCTTGAGCTTTTGTCCACTCACACCAGCTGAGCTTCCTGTCGGTGCTCATAAGAGACTCCCTCTCTTCCCTCGGATTTCGAGACTGAATCCTTGGGCCCACTATAGTCTCAGGAGCTTCCTGCTCCTCATTTGAGTATGAATCTGCAACTGTAGGATGTCCTCGCACAATGTACAACCTATCAACCAGATCACCAATCAATTGTGGCCTGACCGGATCCGCTCCCTCTTTGTAGATAAAGACATGTCCACACTTGAACATTGTCGCATATCTTGGTCTGCCAAGACTAACACTGAGAGCAGGTTAACCCTCAGCTTTGTGACAAACATAAATCCATTAATCACTAGAAGTCCTCCAAACTCGAGTTGGAATCTAACCCTTCCAACTCCACGTACTCCTCGTGCCATTCTCCCTTCACTTTCAACTAGCCGGTCTAGACCTGTCTCTGTGATACTGAGGAATATATGCCATATTCCTGTCATATGACACGAGGCTCCACTGTCAATGATCCATCTACTGTCACGCACAAATCCAGTACTCCCGACACTCGACACGAGAGTGACCGATGATAATTCCTTTTCAAACTTGTCCAAAAATTCCTCTGCTGCTGCTGCTGTTGCTACAAGTGGCCCCTCCTTCTCCTTCCTCTTATTCTTCTTTGGACACTGGGCTGCAAGGTGGCTATACTTGTTGCAGACGAAACATCTGACTTTTTGTAAGTCTTCCTAGAACTTCCTGGCTTCTTTCCTTTGCTCTTTGTCGCAAGAGTAACATTCTCTTCATTAGCTCCATCTCCCTTCTGTCCACTGCTTTGAGATCTTTCCCGGATCTCCTTCTGAGTGAAATCATCCTACAGTCTGCTCCAGTCTGGAAAATGTTCTCGACCCACCACACACTTAACGAAGACTTCCTATTCCTTGGTGAAGTCTTTCAAGGCTATCCTCACCAACTCTAAATCTGACATGACCTCCCCAACTGCAACCAACTCATCTTTCACCTGTGCTACCCAGGGAAGATAGGATGCCACACTCTCACCCTTAGCCATCTTAGTATCATGTAACTTGTCCTTTAAGGCCATCTTCCAGCTCTCATTCTTCGCCTTGTTATCCCCTAGCCTAGGGATAACTAAGGAGATGATGTCTCAAGGCCCTTAGGTTGCAGACATGGAGTATCGAGAGATGTAAAGACCACACATTTGCCCTTTTGCACAACCATAGACTCGCATTGCCACCACAGTGATCCAACACCTGGTTATCATCCACACCAGCTTGCCACCACAGGTCACTTGGGTCTTGCTCCATGCGGTACAAGTCAGGTATGATGGTGGGTATCATTTTAATATTTGAGGTATTCTAGCTTGTGTATTAGAGGTTATTTTTGATTATGAGACATTTGCTTTGGAAACTATGCCTTTTACCTTGTTTAAATGTTGGTGGTTGTCTTGGGGCACTCAAGTAGATGGTCACCTTTAGGGTGGGGTGTTTCTAGGAGCTTCCTTTGACGAGTCATCGTGCCACTCTCGACCATACTTACCACTTTCCATCATTATGTCTCCTCATGACATCATCATCTCTTGGGATTTTGGGGTAGATTGACCCTATAAGGGACCATTCCTGATTTCATGGGAAGAAGGGGCTGAAGGCCCAGAGGGGAGTTAGCTGGCAAAAGATAAAAGCCTAATGAAAGAACCTTCCAGATGCTTCGCCTAGGGGATCCTGAGAAAGCAGTGAAAAGCTTCTCCGCAAGAAAATAAGGACCCCGTGAAATGAATAAATAAAGACGCTTAAAGGATCAGTTGAGGATAGGGGGTCTCATCATGAGCCAGCCTATCACGTCCATGGGTATCTAATGGTATGACATTACCATTTATGGCAATCACACCAGGGTAATGGCTCTCGGTTGTATGGTTGAGGGAAAGGGGGTCTCATCACAAGCCAACCTATTCGTTTCCGTGAAAGTACTTGTGGGTGACACTACCGTTACCTGGTCACCACGCCAGGGAAGTGGCCTATGCTCAATCGTGCGATTGTCTATTGTATTTTTAGTGCTTCAATAGAAATAAAAACACACCATTTAGAGCTTTAACTACTGTGACATATGAAATAGACTAAACTAGCAAAACAACACAATGGAACATAAATTTTTACCTTGGAAACCGATATGGGAAGACTAACATTCAATGAAGGATTGTGCCCTCCATTTTCTTATATTATGGAGATTACAATACAGATTACTAAGCTATACAAGCTTACTGTGAAGCTATGAGGTCCTATAGTCTTCTACAATCCTCTACAATATGCGTCTATCTCTTTGTGGGAGGCTCTCAAGCTCCATGCCCATACTCTTTGGCCTCCTCCTAGACCAGACTCCACACAGAGGATTGCTTCCTTTTTTTATGGTGCTCCAATTAGGTAGGGGCACCAAGTGATACACTAATAGTTGCATTGCTTCCGACTCTAAATCAATGTGGATCAGAGAGGGACCATCCCCCTTACTAGAGATCTTAGTAGCATTACCAGTCTAGATTCTTTACCAACAGACAAACAAGATCATCCAGACCTCAACGATGGATGACCCCTTCTATATAACAATTCAAGAGCTTGTCTAGATCTTCCCCTAGCTCATCCTCTGGACATCACTCTATCTTGACTTTCCTCCATTTGTCCTTGGATGTTAGGAGAGATGGATCTAGCTGACCATGATATATCTACATAATTTAGGTGTTGACCAGTTCCTGGATTCATCCCCTCTACACATGTCCCTCTCGATGTGGCTTCCCGTACTCGGAGTCAAGGTTTTTTCATGCTTTAGTGTAGATTTCATAATTTGCTTTCTGTATCTTGCCATTTATAGGAGCCAGTTTGGAGTTCCTGCTTTGTAATGACATCATTGTACTCAACAGTCCCATTGACCTAATTTTGTGGTCATTTGTGGGAAATTAATAAAATTATCTTATCTTATCGTATCTGCTCTGTTTGCATGTCCTTGACAATCTTGCTCATAATATCTAATAGCAGATAGTTAGTGAAAAAGTGAACCCTTTCTTGCCTTCTAGGTTCTTGATAGCTAGAATTAATGATAGGTTTAGGGTTCTGAAACCCTCTTGGATCCTCCATGATTCTTTTGGAAGTTTAGTAGATTTTCACATGTTACTAACTCCCCATATTTGAATTATGGTGAGTTGACATGGTTGCCACTTGGACAGGTGGGGAATATTTGGATCGTTACCTTTTGCCAAGGCCATAAAATCAACACCATCTCTGAGATGCCCCAAGTACTAGTCTCCCCTGTCTTGAGCATCAATAAATTCATATGGTACTTGTGTAGATGCATTTTGGATCACCAATACAAACTCCATTAGGTTAAGACTTTCCTTCCTACTTAGTAACATCCCAAAGAATGGAAAACCTTTTTAAAAGGGGAATGTGGCTGTAGTTGCATGTTGTGTCTCCATTGAAGCACAACTAAATGAACTCCAGCTTTCCCAGCAACATGCTCTTCTCTAGCTATTAAATTTTATATCTCAGATTAGATCTGCTTTTGGTTTTTATAGTAGTGACCCTTGCGCTCTCACATTGTATTGGTACTACTGTACTTAGCAGTCCCAATGATCTATTTGTGGTCATTTGTTGGGCTATAATAAAATCATCTTATCTATCTTATCTTATATATCTTGGGTAACTTCTTGGTTATGTTCCAAGACTCACTAGTGGGCTTGTCACTTACTTAGACAGGGAACATGTTAGTGAATTAGAACTGGAGCAGAACCAACCAACATCAAACCATATCATGATTCTCGTATCATAAGTAGAAATAGATTAACTAGTCCAAGAACCACTGGCATGTTGAATGGTTACATGTAGATGAAACTTAGTCACTGTCTCCAGAAACAGAAATTTGTTACTAGAAATCTCTGCATTAATTGAGTTAATTTAGCTTGGAATGAGTATTTTGTCCTTCTGCAAGTTTTGTTGGAGGAGAAATAAGATAAAAGTGATTTGTTTCTTCTGAGCAGTTTTCTAAGCATGAAGAGGGTGTTCAACACATTTTAGTCACTGGTGGGGCAGGATACATTGGATCACATGCTTCTCTACGACTGTTAGAAGATGGTCACATGGTGACAATAGTGGTGAGCTTCTGATTTTCGGGGCTTGTATGTTGGCTAGCATAATTAAAAAGTCTGAAATGTTTGCATTTATTTTATTTAGATCATTAATCATAAGCAGAGGGACAAAAATGAATCACTAAAATATTCCTAAATTGCAGGACAATCTGTCTCGGGGAAACTTAGGAGCTGTTCATGTATTGCAGCAGTTATTTCCACATCCTAATCAACTGCAGTTCATTTATGCCGACTTGGGTGACAAAAGGGCTGTATCCAAATTCAGAACATGATTACTTTGCATGACATTGTTTAAATTGGGAAGGGTACTGTTGTGTCAAGTTGTTGGTTGTTTATATCTGTAATATGGGAAGTCTTAACAAAAGATCAGGTAGATGAAATATTTAAAAACAATGCATTTGATGCAGTCATGCATTTTGCTGCCGTTGCTTACGTTGGAGAGAGTACTCTTGATCCACTAAGGTATGCTTTTATTTTTTTCACAATATTAATTCCTTTTATCCTATTATAATATCAATTCCCTTCATCCTGTCACGAGTTGCAGATTTAAGTGCATGCACTATATGATTTATATCTAATTTTGGACTAGGGAAATGGAAAAAAATTGCTCGGAATAGCTTGTTTGGCGAGTTCTTTATGCCACCATTGTTGTCTCATTTTTACCAAATTGCAATGAGAATTTATTTCATGCAAGATTGATCCTATTGATAGGAATTTAACACACACATAAAATGATGATCATATCAATGTTCAAACAATGGATGAACATTGAACATGAATTTCATTGCAGGTACTATCACAATATTACATCAAATACCTTGACTGTTTTGGAAGCAATGGTTGCCAATAATGTGAAGAGACTTATTTATTCCAGCACCTGTGCAACATATGGAGAACCCGAGACGATGCCAATAACTGAAGATACTCCGCAAGTATGGATTCGCTTGAGTTTGTAAATTCATTATCTGTGGCTCTGTTTAGTATTGGAATGACATTAATGCTGATGCATACTATTTTATTTTTTCATCCCTGCTTATATGATATTCAGCTTGAGTTTACTTTATGTATGCTATTGATTCAGTTTTTTGATGATGCTTAATGCTTATACATTGATTATTATTGTTCTGTTTTTAATGATATTCTTCAACATAATACATATTATCAAATCAGTACTGATCTTTTTCTTTATTGAGGAATGTGAAAAACAGATGATTGTGTCTGAAGCTACTCTTCATGATAAATTGTATTTTTTGTTAGGTGCCTATCAACCCCTATGGAAAAGCTAAGAAAATGGCAGAGGAGATAATTAACGACTATGCAGGAAGCTCAGATCTCGGTGTGACCATTTTAAGGTTAGTATTGGTCTTTGACATCAGTGCTCCAAACATGTTCATGAATACGTGCTATTTAGCTGTTTACCAATGCCACTGTACTCAATTCCTTTTATTGCATGGTTTTGACTATATTGGGAATATTTAGCTTTTTGCTGTCCGAGAGGAAATCCATGAATCATTACATGCCTGTATTGGTTCAATTCTGATCATTTAAAAAAAAACTGGAATGGATAGCAATTATATTAAAAGAAATCTGTGGTGGTACAGTGAGATAATACAATTCGAACAGAGAGAGTCTGATCTCAGAGATTCAAAACTTCCAAAAACTGTGAAGAGTCTACCTACAGTCTACATTGTTCTTACATTTTTCTCCACAAAACTAAAAATCCTACAGCTATATATTCTGATATACTGTCCTAGCAAAAGTACTGATTGACAATACATAGAAACATGGACTTTTAAATGGAAGTCATGCCCACTGTGGTCTTCTTGCTTGATGTCTGCTTTAGATTCCAAAGCTGTCTCTTCAAATTCCATCGCCCCATGAGTCTGTTGTGTTGGTATTTTTTTTGGTAGCAACGGGAGGGATTAACCTCCATGGATAAAGCCTTTGACTAGAATAGAATATTCCGGAAGCAAGAGAAAACCCTAACAGATTTGTGAAAACCCTAGAAAGGCAAGTCGGCTCTGCCAGAAAGATAAATAAATATATATATCCAGAAAAGGACAGGTCGGCCCTGTTTGAAGAGACAGCTGTTCACCTGGCCAGATTAGTATAAATATGAGGCGATCCAGCTCATTTGTACACACACTCAATCATTCAGAAGCAAGGCACAAGTGTTGAGGAGGTGCTGCAGCATCTGCAGGTGTGCAGTAATTCCCTGTTCAGTGTTTTGGTACTCTATCTTGTGCGCTACCTCTGGAGAAGGTGTGCTACCCTGGTTTATCTATTCGTTCTAGTGAGGCTTCCCAGAATCATTCTTTCTGTCAAAGGTTAAGTCTGTTTTATTCTGCTTGGCCTTCTTTGAGGATTCATTTTCGTCGGCAACTGATGCTTCGTGTGTTTCCTTCCTTTTCTTTAGCTCGGGACAATGATTCTTGTAGTGACCATATTTTCGACAGTTGAAGCATTGTATTTCTGACATATCTTTCTCTTGATTTCGCTTCTTCCTTGACCCAAACTTCTTTTTGTTCCTGAAATTCTTGAATCTTGCTATGAAGGCTTGATCATCGTATTTTTTTTGAGGTTTCTCTTTTGCACTAATTCTTGATTCTTCTTGTGCATAGTAAGTCCAAAGTTCTTCAAATGTAGGATACTCCTTCCTTGTGTTCATGCTTGCGGCAAATGCATCCCATGTCTTGGGAAGACCATTGAGTACTATGTTTACCAATTCTTTCTCTGAAATGAACTCTTCAATAGCTTGTAGTTGATCTCTTAACTGAGAGATTCTCACAAAGTATGATGTTATGCTGTCATCATCATTCATATTCATGTTACGGAGCTCATTCTTCAGACTCATTACTTGTCCAATGTTTCTGATTGAGAAGAGTTTTGTTAGGGCATCGTACATCTTCTTAGATGAATCAAGATGGGAGATGTAGGGTATCAAGTGGTCTTTTATAGAATCCACTATGATACTCTGTTAAATTTTTAATTAAAATAAAGTACCAAGGCAAGTGTTTCTCTTCCCTAGGCACCTAAGGGGGAGAAAGTGCCTAATGTGGGTCTTAGTCAAATTAATTTGTGAGATGCAAATTAAAAGATAACTTTATGACTAAAGTGAGGGTGAGTGAAGAGACACCAAATCTCAGCCACCCATCTAATCTAATCTCAATCGTTAGATTAGAAAACCCCTTACCTTCCCTCATGAGGTCGATTAGGGCAAGAGGGCACACCCATTGTGGGTTGTTCATCAATCTTCTTGTTGAGAGAGCAAGAGAGAGCAAGAGAGAGAGGTCGAGCTTGAGAAGAGAGACAACATTTGTTGAAGGAGAGCACACATCCCAAGGCAAAGAGCAGCACGGATTTCGAGGCAGCAGGCAACAAGGAAGAACATGCCGTACATACGGATTTCTGAAGGTCGTACAACAATAAATGTGCATAGAAATTGAGGTGGACAACAGCTGTGTTTTCTGAGAGTAGTGGTACGCTTTTCAAGGCTGCCGTACAACATTTAATTGGCATAGAAATCAAGGAAGGAGCTGGGCACACTTTTATGGATGAGAAAAGTCCGTACGAACTTGCACAGAAATCGAGGGCCATACCACAGAAAATTCTGGGCACGTTTTTTAAGGTGCTGGCACGTTCTTTCAAGGCATTTTTCCTGCTGGGTTTTTTGTATAGTCTTGGCCGAATTTTGGGCACAAATTTCGAGACAGTCCGTACAACATTAATTGTTGGGACAGTCGTACAGTTGGACGGATTTCTGGTTCAGAAATCGAGGAGCAGAGCTACAGGAATGTCCAGATAAGTTTGTGTAAATTTCTGAAGATGAATATGCTGTAAAATAAATTTCTCAGAAGCTGTATAATAATAAAAAGCCTTCTCTCACTGGTTTTCCCCTTGTGGGTTTTTCCAGGGTCGAAGTTAGACCGAATGTTCTTGTGTCTAAATTTTCCGAGTTTTCCATACTGCTGATATTTTATTTCTGCGTTGAAAACGATGTTCAGAATCCTCATGTTTCAGTTCTGAAGTTTATTTTCTGCTAAGTTTTTATATGCTGAAAATGTGCTGAAACAGTGTTGAAACTGGGTTTGGGCATTTAACTTTGGCTGAAAAATCAGCGAGACTGAAACTGGGTTGGGGTCTGAAATTTTAACATACTCATGGCATTGATGTCATTGTCTTTGAACTTCTCCATAACTGCAATGTTTTGCGGTTCCTTTTCTTTTCCTTCTTCAAACTTTGGTTCCACAATCTTTCCTTTCAGATATCCAACACTTTATTCTTGGCAAGGATGAGATCAATCCTTGTCTTCCATGCTCTGAATTTAGAAGCCCCATCTAACTTGTTTTCTGACTTCATAGAGTAAGTCATGGTTTCCTTTGACTTGGTCAACCCTAGATTTGATCAAAAACTCAACCTTGACGTCTTAGCTTGCTGAGAGTACCAGGAGATGCGCTAGTCTGGGGTGCACTAGTCTATCCGGAAATTAGGTCAATCCCTTCACTTAAGGTGCCTCAACGAGAGGATTAGGGTTTCTGCAACTGCACATGCTAGTAACCCTAGTGATAGTGCTTTGGTAAATGCTCCTGCTAGAAACCCTAGCAACAATTCTTTTGTTAAGGTTTAAGCTGTTATTAGAGTTCTTTGCATTTCACTAGATAACAATAGCATAAGATAGGATCATTGAGAAATACACAATCACAAGAGACACATAATTTATTCTAGGAAACCCTCATGGGGGAGAAAACCTAGCAAAACTTCCTTATTATAGATAGCCAATATAATGCCAAGAGATAACTCAAACAAATACAGAAAGTCCCCTCCCAAGAATGCGCCTCTCTCTCTCTCTCTCTTCTCCAACTGCAGCTTCGAAAGTTGCTCCTCCATGAACAAGTGAGTGTGTGTCTAAATGAGGCGCTAGCCTCCTTATTTATACAACTCTGGCACGTGTGGAGGTGTTTTTTCACTGGTAGGCCGACTTTTCAATCTGGGTGGTTATAACCACCTTTAATATATTCTGGGGCCGACTTTTTATTCTGCCTATTACAATTATGTTTTGACCAATCCGCAAAAGGGGATTTGGTCTTTTACAATAGCCGACATGATCAATCCGCAATAGGGGATTGATCTAATGAATAATACAACAATAATAATTAGAATACACTTTGCAGTTACATTATTTCAACATCTTCAATGAGCTTAGTATCCTTATGGCTATGCTCCTTTCCAGTGGTTAGACTGAATGAAGGAGGTGTGGGCCCATAACTTGTTAGAATATGATGGACGTGCTCGTTTAACCATAGACAATATCACTATTGTAACCCAACCATAGGCCGAAGCCACCGTCGAGCACCTTAACCTTGACAGAGAGTCATTCCGGAAGCAAACCCTAGGCTAGATAGCCAAACAAAGGGTGGCGCACCAAGCAAGAGTTGATCAGAGAGTCCAAACCATAACCAAGAGATAGTCCAAGCTAAAATCGAAATATGCTAGCTGCAACAGCTGCAACGACAACTCTCCTCCAAACTTGCGCACAAACTGGCCAATTGCAGTGCGCACAAGTGCTACTTCTGCAGTTCTGAAAATGCCTGCCAGAATGAAGACCGACCTCCTGTATTTATACTAAATCTGGCAAACTGCGAGGGCGGACTTCTCATTTTGGGTGCCTATTTACTTAGTATATGATATTTCCTTTAGCTGACTTCTTCTCTTGGAGGCTAATAACCTAATACAAGTTATCCTCTTGAGCCGACTTGTCTTCTAGGGTTATTAGCCAACTAATTAGGGTTTCTTCTTGCTTCCCGGAATATTCTATTCTCGTCAGGTTTACATGTGGAGGTAAATACCTCCCGTAGCTACCATAATATGAACACGTCCTACTCAACAGATCTCTATCTCACTGCGTCTCATAGGAGAATCATCTGCAGTATCACATAATCTCAACTCTCTGCAGAGAGGAGAACAATACATCGTTTCATCTCCGTCTTAGACAGAACGACACACCCAAGTCATGAGCTTCCTCACTCCGCACAGGGCACACAGCGTTCCATCGCCGTCTTAGAGAGGAACCACACACCCATCTCATGGTCACACCCAACTCATGGGCTTCCTCACCCCACACAGGGGCACACAATGTTCTGTCTCCCTCTCAGAGAGGAACAACACACCCATCTCATGGGCACACCCAACTCATGGACTTCCTCACCCCACATAGGGGCACACAACGTTCCTTCTCCGTCTCAGAGAGGAACAACACGCCCATCTCATGGGCACACCCAACTCATGGGCTCTCTCTCAGGCTGACTCACTCAGTCTGTGTTCTAGAGGATGTCTCACGCAGCTGTAACAACAGAAATAAAACAGTCCATAGATTAGTAAAGATGCCAATGAAAAGAAGCTAAATGTAAGCTAAAATATTACCAAAACAATGATCAATGATCGCTGAAATGAAATAGTATGAAACTACTTTAAATGGATGCAAGATGCCATGCCCTAATGGTTGGAAAATGTTAATTTTCCTTAACCCAACACTGACAGATAATTTCGAATAAAACGAGTTTATTGAATAAATCCATAACTGAGTTATTAACTAAACATTACAGCGGAAGCAAAAACTGAAGCCAAACACGTTGCACACAAGATTTATGGGTAAATTACCCCTGGAAAACCCCCCAAGGGAAAACCAATTCTGAGTTGATTTATTAGATAAAATCTGGGCTCTTGTTCTAGGATAATGGCCCACCTGAGGAATCATACAAAACAATGAATAGCCAAGTTTTACAACCCTCAATATCAGTCCTTTGATCTTGTTGGTTGGCTACTATCTCCCTTGCTGCCCCTTTGCTCCTTTCCTCGGGCCCTGCCCCTACACAGTTGGATGGAAGTCCTTCTCGACCCAATCAATGAGATCTCACCCACTCATCCTGGGTCTTTTTCATCCTCTCACTTAGGCTACCTTTTATAATGTTGAGTAATGCCAAATCCAAAACCCTAGATCTCCAAAGTGATCAAAGGCCGAGATTAAATCTCACCTTCACTTCAGATCTAATGGCTAGGATTTAATTAACTCACTTAAGTTTCCAATGCCAAAAACTTAAACATTTAATTAAATTAAACTCACATTAATTCTAAAAGTACATTCACTTTATTAATAACTGAAAGAGTGAATTTCCTAAGGTTGAAAGGTAATAATGATGACTCCCACATGTTAGAAACAAACAGGCGTGGAAGTACCAAAACATAAACACTCCCTCTTAGCGAGGAAAGTACTTATACCACCCGGAGGTGACTCTGTCTTTGCTATCATATCCGCTACCATGGCTACTCTTCAATCCATTGTTAGAATTGGAGTTAGAGTTGAAAGGGTTCACTAGATTTGGAGGTGCACCAAATTTGGAAGGGGGACGCAACTTAAGCATTAGAGTAAGCTTCAACAAGAGGAGAAGGGGTCGTACGACCTCCATTTTCTGCTCAACCAGCTTAACTTTTGCGCCCAACAAGGAAACCAACCCATTCTGGGTCATTCCTGCAGGTTGTACAGTCCGTACGATGCACCCAAAAGGAGGGTCGTGTGGCTTGGGCCATACAACAGAGCCATACATGCCGTATGATACACCAACATCCAGGTTGTGAGTAGTTTGGGTGAGGGAGAAGGCTGTAAGATTGCCGAAGACATATTTTGCCTCGGACAAGTTTCAGAACAACATGTGTAAAATTTTTGAGCTTGTCGTCTTTCTTGAAATAACAAAAATCACCAAGCAGAAGACCGGTTTTCCCAGTTGGGTTTTTCCGGGGTCATTTGACCAAAAAATCACTGTGTTTTCTGTGTGTGAATGCTTGTGCCTTTATCTATTTATTTCCGTTGCATTAGAATGTTAAGAAAATCAACATGTTCAGAATTTTAAGTTAAGAAGTTCAGTTCTGCTTTTTTACTTATCTAAATCTACAACTAGGTTCTGATTTTCAGAGAAAATATAACATGGTATCAGAGCCTAGCCTTTGATTATAGACCAACATTCCTTGTTTCGGCTTCAGGAACAGGTTTTCAGCGAAGGAGTTCGACCCAACTGGTGCGCTAGGGTCTTTAGCTAGACAAGCTATAGTGTGCGCCCTTGGACAAAATAATGGCCTACTTAGGGCTGAGGTTTGAAGATCGTCTTAATGGGGCCTCCAATTTCTGCTCTTGGAGAGAAAGAATTGGAGTTGTTTTCGAGGAGCAGGGAGTTTGGGAATTTGTGGATAACTCACCAGCCACTCTAGTAGATCTTCAACAGTTGGCCCAACATAGCAAGAAGGATGCCAAAGCTAAGAGGATTATCCTTGAGGGAGTCAAGGACCACACCATACCTCACTTTGCAGGCAAAAAGACAACAAAGGAGATGTGGACAACCATCGTAGGGTTGTACCAGGGCACGAGTGAAGCTGGGAAGCTTGTGCTCAGAGACAAGCTGAGAAACATCAAGATGGCAAAGTTCGAATCAGTGGTTTCCTACCTCACCAGATTTACCCAAGTCCAGGATGAACTTGTAGGGGTTGGGGAAACAGTCCCAAATAGAGATATGGTCAATTTTTCTTTATTGGGATTTCCCAAGTCATGGGAAAACTTCATAAATGCAGTGAGTGGTAGAGAATATCTCCCAGATTGGGAACAACTATGGAGTGACTGCATGCAGGAAGAGATTAGGAAGCAGACCAAATTTGGGTCTCATGTAAAACAAGATGTCGATGAGGAAAAGTTTTCCCTAGCTGGTAAAGGGGGCAAACCCAAGGGCAAGAAGGGCTCAGGAGGGGTCGAGTCCAGCTCAAAGGGCCATGGAAAACCCAAGAAAGACCTCAGCATAGTAAAGTGTTTTCAGTGCCATCAGTTTAGGCATTATGCCACAAAGTGTCTTCAGCGTAAGAAGGGGCAGTTGCAGCTTCAACATAAATAAAGGAGTTCTCATCTCGTGTTGAAGAGGCAATGTTGCCAGAGCGCGAATCGAAGCGGGAGCATTTTTAGGAAGCGAAGCGTCGGGAGCGTCATTTTCAAAAAATCCTCGGAAGCGAAGCGTCTCGAAAGCGTCTATATATATATATATAAATTTATATATATTGCGTTTATATTCAAAAAAATATGTAGAAAGACAAATTAGTTGCAGAATATATGAAAACATGCATATTTGTACATCAATATAGATAGAAATGACATCCATACTACATAGTTCATCAATGATTAATCATTCGAGCATCAACCATCTAGATTCTAGATTCTAGCAATTACTAGATTCTAGTGTCCTCCATGTCATAATCATCAAGATTGGCATCACTACTACTGCTCTCTCCTCCATCCTCCTCCTCCTCCCCCATATCCAATGCAATCCGTGCATTTGTTGATGTGGAGAATGACCCCTCAAGAGGATCACCATCATCAAAAGTGATTGACTCTAGCACTAGTTCATTAAGATCCAAGTTGACTAATTCCAACTCAACACTGTTGTTCAAACTTCAAACCCATATCATCAAGAAACACATCCCACATATTTGTCTTTCCCTTTAACCACTCTTCTCTCTACCTGTATATAAGACGGTTGGTGTGCACATACACCACTAAGTCACCTGACACGACGACAAAGAGAAGAGTTTATACTTGAGTGAAGGGTACATTTTTAC
>JZKD02S1677077.1:170217-181344 GCA_000966675.3 Picea glauca | reverse complement strand
ATGATTATTGTTGATATTCTATACTGAGGGCAGACACTCTTTCAGATCTCACAGACGTGAGTGAAAGATTGGCCCAGACGATTCAGTTTTTATCATAACATTGTTTCTATGCAGGATGCTCTTAGATATTTGTTATGAAGAATGAATGACAGTAGATATGCTATTGTTTGTGATTATGTTTCACAAGATTGAGTAGTTGTGTACTACCGGCATAGACACAGATGTGTTCTATTAATTGATATTGTACCAGTTGTCATAGGAGATTATCCAGTTGGATAATAATGACAGGTGTTCGTGGTGCTACCAGTTGAATGGTCTGTTGTGCTCAAGACCATACCTCCCTAGCTAGGAGGGAGTGTTAATATTATGGTAGCTTCGGGAGGTATGAACCTCCATTATGACCTATGACGAGACTAGAATCCTCCGGAAGGAAGCAAAGAATTGAAGGAAACCCTAGACAAGTTGTCGGCTGAACAAATATAATTATATTGAATTTATTGATGTCTAGAAGGAGAAGTCGGCCCCAATTAGACTGGCCAGTCCACTATAAATACAGGCGCCAGTTTCATTATTACACATCTCAGCAGTTGCAGTGAGAGCAAAATCTGCGCAGGCAGTTGTAGGCAACAACAGTTTGGTGTGCAAGTTTCTGGGAGAGCTAGGAAAGTGGTGCGATAGCTTTTGGGTGGGATCATATGTTCAGTTTAGTTTCTATTCTCTTGCTTGGTGCATTTAGCCTCTCTTGGCTATTGATTGCAACCAAAATTCTCTTCTCGGTCAAGGTCAAGGTGCTCGGAGGGTGGCTTCGGCCTGTGGTTGGGTGATGAGGGTATCGTCAATGGTTAAACGAGCACAATCCTCTATATTCTAACAAAAGGCAAGACCCCCTTGGGTCTAGGCCTACCAAGGTGTCTCTGGTAGAACGCCCTTCTTTTTCTCCGGTGCAAGCCTCTGTTATATGTTTGCCCGTGGCTGGGGTCTCAACATCCATTTGGTGGGCTTTTAGCCCTATGGAGGTTCGAGCTAATCATCTCCCCATATGTATCTGTCCGTCGGGCATGGTCCTGCAGCAACAAGAAGTACGCCCTCCATGGGCTTATAAGTCACAAGGATCATAGAAATGTCAATCACATCTAATAATCAAGTTACCAAAACATGTGCATAAAAACCCCCCTTTTCCCAGAAAAGTTCTCAAAGATGTTATGCTATTCTACAAGCCAGGTTTGGAGAGGGTTCCAGGACGTCCTATTGGGCTAATTCTGCTTAGATGTGGGGTGTTTCCAGGTGAAGACCAATCCAAGTCATGTAAGTGCATGAGATGGTGTGGGGGATGTTTGGGCAAGGGGTGCAATGATGACGCATAAATGTAGGTTTTACCTGTGGGTGCCTCTGAAGAGGGTGAGCTGCACCTTGTCATGGATACAATTGTTTCCTAGCCCATTTAATGCCTTTTTACTCTTTATCTTATTACTTTTTCTTTCAAGAAAATAGCTGGGGGACACTGCCCTGGCATGGTGACCAGTGGTGATAGTGTTACCCACAAGCATTTCATAGAGATGAGAAGGTTGGCTCGTAATGAGACCCCCTTTCTCTTGGCTATGCAACCAATAGCCACTACCCTGGTGAGGTGACCAGATGAATAGTAGTGTCATACCACTACATGCCCATGGTCCTAATAGGCTGGTTCGTGATGAGATCGCCTATCCACCAATTAGGTCTTAAGTTTTATCTTTATTTTATGGGTCCCCTCTTTTCTTCCTGAGAAGCCTTTTATTACTTTCTCGGGGATCCCTGTACGAAGCATCTCAAGGTTTGATCTTTGGCTTTTAACTTTTGCCAGCTACTTTTACCCTCTGGGCCTTGAGCCCCTTCTTCCCACAAGGCAAGGTACAACCCTTACTAGCTTGGCAAACTCAATGCCCGAACCAATGTAGAGGATAGAGGAGAGGGAAGATGATGAAAAGTGATAAGTATGGAAGGAATGGATGATGACCTTTCATAAACCCACCTAGTGGCAACTGACTCCTAAGGGAACCAACTTGCTAGGGCATTCTGTCACCCCCCCCCAGGTATGGACAAGTCAAAAGCCATAATGTCCAAGCAAACGTCATGAAGCAAAAGATAATTAAATGCACATATTCAAATGCTTTGAGAATCAAAGTGACACATACCATGATACCCGGACTCATTAGCTCATGGAGCAAGACCCACTGCTACTTCAGAACCAAGCCAATGGAATGGATGCTGTTGCTGCTGACATAATGGAGGCGCTAAAAAAGAAAGGATTGGCCCTCCAAGGCCAAGCTCAAGTCAATATGGCTCTCGGTACTCCATCTCTGGGACTTGTGGGCGTCGAGACATAATCTCCTTAGTTATCCGTAGGATAGGGGATAACATCTGGCTCCAACTCGGGGACATGTGCTCACCGTAGAGCGCATGAGAACCTCAACATCTCTGGTATGACCTGTGACCTTCTAGATCTCAACATAAACGATCAATAATCATTTGGGGTGGTGATATCACCCATGGCTCATATATGATAAAATGAAATACAAGTAAGCGATCATATATACAAATGGAAATACAACTACTCTAGCATGATATGCAGATGGTATATATAATGAATGCAGATACCTACCTACCTACCTCTACTTACCTGTTGGTTGAATGCTAGGTGTAGTTAAATAGCCAGTGAAACCATCCTAGCAATGTATCATAATACTTGCCTCGGTGCTTCATCATAAACCAAAGCAATGATAAGTCAAGCACAAAAATAACATGAGTTAGAATAGTTATTGTATCATTGAAAATCATAAAGTCTAGCTCATGGAGGCGGGAGGGAGGGACAAAAACATGCCATTTCACACCTTTAGGAAAGTGCTCAATCCATCTCAGAAAGGGATCATGAAAAATCAAAGGTTCAATAGATTGACTCAAAGAGTCTGAAGGTTGGTTACCTTGGATGTCTTCACAATCTGAGGTCTGGGAAGGAACCAATTTCTTAAGGGAAGGCTGGAAAATTAAGATAACAAACTTCTTCTTGAGGTATTTAACCTACCCTTGAATTCTAAAGGTAAGCTTTGCCTTAGAGAAAACTTAGAGAAAGGACATGCTTCCCAACTACACCTTTAGTGATATAGCGAGATAAAATAATCAAAGGGAGTAGGGAGACATTGTCATAAGGATCCTTCTTTGGGAAAGCAACGTCTTCACCTTTATCAATATCCGAGCACAACGATGGTTGATAATCTTCTTCATGGAATAAATCCAAGTGCTCAAAGAGATATTCATCAAAATTCTCAAGGTATGACCGAAAATTATCAGGAGAACATAACACCAGATCATCCTTGGATGTCTGAAATTTTTTTGTAATCATACCATCTCCTTTTTGCCAATTGTCAAAATTAGTAACCTTATATGATAGTTGTAAAGGCAACTTTTGGAAATGATCCTCAATGTCGTAAATGGGATCCTCATTAGAACTAATCACATCCCACTTATGTCTTCCAACATGTGTGAAATCATCAATATTATCAACAATGTCACTACCTTTATCATAACATGAAGGATTTAATGCATCCAAGGGCTCCTCTAGTACCTCTTCACTTTCAAATCATAAAACAAAGCATCATCAAAATCTTGGAAATGGAAGTAACTTACCATGTTCACTTCTTGGTGATGTACTGGACCCTCTTCCATTTGATGAAGTCATCCAAGCCATTGATGCTCGGATGATTGAGGCCTTAGGTTACTAACACCTCAACCATCCTCCCTCTTCCTTTAGCTCACCCATTATCATTTATTTCCCTCAAAGAATTGCCACTACAATAGTAACTCCATTTACCCTAAAGGCACTAGTTCATACCTTACAAGTGATTGATTGACTAAAACAACTTTTAAACCATTTCTAACCTTAGATTGGACTAACGTACTAATTACTTTGCTGCTGTTGCAAAAGATTGCTACAACCATCTATAATAGTAGAAAAATCATCTTAAAAGCAAGTCTTAAAGCTGATCTTACATTGCCTTCATTGCTTCTGACAAATACCAACATTTTTCAAAGTTTATGTTATCATTTTTGGTCATTATTGAAGCTTTATTGAGGCATAATTGTGAAACTATTGCTATATATACATTTCTGTTATAAATACTTCTGTTGCTTCAACTTTTACATCAGCTTGTGCTTTTTTATCAAAGTCTATGGTTTTATGAAGCGCTAACATCATATGGTACTTGCAAATAGTGTTTTCCTTGTTGTCTTGTTCTGGGCAGACACACTTAAATATTACTTTGCTTCATCTTATTAAAACCTTTGGGACTTTTTGATCAGAGTGACCTGTGAGAGGGGTGGGACTTTCTTGATACTTTTACATTAGCCTTCTCAAACCCCCAGGTCACTCGGGACGTCTCCCATGGGGTACTACTTCTAAAGAGAAAGAGGTGTGTTGTTTAGGTGATAGTGATAGGACAACCGCCTGTTACACCAATTTATTGTTCACTTGCCTTTGGCTTTTGGGCATGTATAAATTGCGCGATAACACACCCAATCAATGAGATTTCACTCACTCATCCTGTGTGTGTCTCATCCTCTCACTTAGGCTGCCTTTTATATTGTTGAGTTAACCCTAAATCCAAAACCCTAGATCTCCAAAGTGATCAAAGGCTGAGATTAAATCTCACCTTCACTTTAGATCTAATGGCTAGGATTTAATTAACTCACTTAAGTTATTAATGCCAAAAACTTAGGCATTTAATTAAATTAAACTCACAATAATTCTAAAAGTACATTCACTTTATTAATCACTTATAAAGTGAATTTCCTAAGGTTGAGAGGTAATAATGATGACTCCCATGTGTTAGACACAAACTGACGTGGAAGTACTTGTTTGATGCTACTACTAAAACATCAATAGAAAATGCACTAATGCAACAATAAATGATGTTAGAGATGATTTTGGCCTAGAAATGCAAGAAAACCCTAGATGTTAGGTTAAATGATGACTAGGAAATGGAAATGCAATGCATTTAAACCTAAACTAACACAAGACGTCGAGAGAGAGAGAGAGAGAGAGAGAGAGAGAGAGAGAGAGAGAGAGGATTAGGGTTCTAGAATCACTTGCAAAAGAGAATAACTAGTGTCGTTTTAGTTCCTTGGGCATATAGAGCCTATAAACACAACCTCTATGGAAGATAAATGCAAGAAAACACAAGGATCAAACCCTAGAGGAGTATAGTCACAAACCCTAGGTTTAAATCCTCGAGGAAAACAAAATAGGGGATTACAATAAAAAACCCTAGATGTTGTCTTATGTCTTCTAAGGCTTCTAACAAAGGATCAAGGTGAAAAAACCCTAGAGGAGTACAATCACAAGCTCTAGAATTAACCTTATATGCTTCAACAAGCTTAAAATGAATGAAGACAAGGGATGCGAGCACAATTGCAAGCCTTCCTAAGCTTCCAAGACAAAATTTATCCAAGGAGAACAAGATACCGTGCAAATTATCATCACCAATTTGATAAATAATTTATTTAAAACACCAGGAATAAACCATCAAATACTTGGAAAGAACACTTACTAACCAAGTCCTTGAGCATGCAGAAACCCTAACATGTAATCATCCACAAAAATATGAAGAAACATTCACAAAATCACTCTCCATGAGGTGTGCATAAGTACTCCTCGATGAAAATGAAGAAAGGAAGACAAGTATAGAAGTGTTTCTCCACAAGTGAGTTGTGATTTGCAAATGAGGGAAGTGCTAGCCTTTTATATGAGGAAACCCTATCGCTTTGTTGACGATTGCGGCGTCGTGAGACATCCTCCAGGATANGGTTTCCCAGGATATTTCTTGTGTTCTTGTGCATGGTAATTCTTCTTGTGATCTTGGTTATTACAACTCTTGTGTATGGTGTAGCTGCAATTGTTTTTGGTTCAAGTACATGCTAAATGAAATAAACCTCATGCTTGAGCCTAACATAGTGAAAATTCAACAAGCTTTACCTCTCAAAAAGCCCCTAAAATGTAACTCTCCAAGAGGTGTGCACAAGTAGTCCTTGATGAAAGTGAAGAAAGGAAGACAAGTATAGAAGTGTTTCTCCACAAGTGAGTTGTGATTTGCAAATGAGGGAAGTGCTAGTCTTTTATATGAGGGAACCCTATCGCTTTACCTCTCAAAAAGCCCCTAAAATGTAACTCTCCTAGAGGTGTGCACAAGTACTCCTTGATGTAAGTGAAGAAAGGAAGACAAATATAGAAGTGTTTCTCCATAAGTGAGTTGTGATTTGCAAATGAGGGAAGTGCTAGCCTTTTATATGAGGAAACCCTATCGCTTTACCTCTCAAGAAGCTCCTAAAATGTAATTAATCCATGATACAAAGGTGGATAGGTTTGAGCTGACCCCCAAAGTAGCCTCGAACATAACAAAATAATGTTAAAACATAAAAATCATCCTTGTAAAAGCCTAAACCTATGAGTATAAGAGGCTTAATAAGGTGACATCATCTCCTCAAGGGGCATAGAGGGTTCCAAAAGGGTGAAAGCATCATGGAAGGTCACGTCTCCTTGTCAAAAGGTCACATCTCATCAAAGAGTGCGAAGTCATCATCACCAATGCTAGGTTGGCCCAAGCAAGCATCAAACCATTATCAACATGTGCAATGTCCAAGGGCTAGGGTGTGATGTCATGAAGGAAAAGGCTCAACAACCTCTCCAAAGAGGTGTACTATCATCGTCAATGCTCACATAATCAATCCCAAGCTCAAATCCTGAAAGGGTACAATGTCGAAGGCTCTATCTGCAATGTCCCAATTCATTAGTCCAATGTCCAAGGTCAAGAGGTGTTGGAAGGTGTTTAGAGGAAGGCCAAGTGATCAAGGGACCCAACGCTCATCATCAAGTCTTCAATGTCCTTTGTATAATGCACAATGTCCAATGCACAAGCATGAAGACGTCCTCTGAAGACGTCCATGTTAAGGAAGCATCATATCAAGCAAGGTTCACAAAATCAGGTAAGACCAACAACTACAAGATACAAGAGTCATTAGAGTCCTACAAAGTAAGCCATAACTTATACAAGTAACAAGATCCACATAGGCAATTCACATTAGGTATCTTCGTCAAACTTCACACTAGCGTAAGTCTATATGTAATTTGCCAGGTTGAGGTATGGGAGGGCCATACCTAAACCTATTAGGTGTGCCAGTACCCAAGTAGAGGAGTAGTTCCCAAGAAACCCTTCAAAGTGCAAGTATAAGTGAATGAGGTGGCATGGGGTTTACTTCATGGTCATGGTGTCATTGACATGCAAGGACATGTGTGGGTTCATCTTCATGAGCGCCTTTATAGAGGGAGTGCTTGGTGCTTGAGATACCCTTTCGTCAACAATGTGTGTATTCCAAATCCCTTCTTGCCTTTTGATATTCTTTTATTGCTTAGCAAGTCCCCTTTTTAGGTTCATGCATTTATTATTTTTCTTATTGGACCAAGTCCTTTTAATTTTATATGCATTTAGTGCATTAGGATTAGTGGTGATCGCCTCATAGCGAGGGCGTAGAGCTCAAGTTGACCTTCGGCTTTTGATTTGGTCATTTATCATCCCATTATTTCTTCTTTCTTTTATATGGCACGCCTTTTTTTTAATTCTTTACCAGCTGCATCCACCTCGACATTCTAGCGCTCCTCATAGGAGGCTCAAGGTACGAACCTTTTTGGTGTACATGTAATAGGCATTTCCAAAAGATAGAACAAGGGAAGGAAGAAAGGATGGAATTTGTTAAGTATTGGTGGGAGTGGTACATTACCCCTATCAAGGTATCAAGGTCTCTAGTAATACCCCTATTCCCAAAGAGTGACGACATTGGACTAGGACACATATGATGACCACCAAGGTGAAACAAGGAAAAAAGCATAACTTCCAAGCTATCATGATTCATTATTTGACTTCAGCTGATGATCCTCACATAAATGCCTAATGCATTAAATGTAACATTTTATATGAAACCTAGTGTACCTTGTGTGTGTTGGACAACCATCATCAGATGAATCATACTGATCAAGTGAAATGAGCTGAGTTGGATGAGGGGGGAGGCATCTGAGGGGCTGCCATTTGTGGAGAAAGCTGATGATCATCTCTGGGATCACTATCTTCATTGTGGACCATGAGACATAATCTCCTTTAGTTACCCCTAGGTGAGATGAGGTAACACGCCCAATGGACTTGGAAGAAGGTAAAAAAAAACATAAAGACCCTAAACCCTAATTCATTAAATGTTATTGTTCCTATATTTAAATTTTTAGTTTTTTACGATTTTGGATAGTGCCCTTATGCTAGGGACCCTGATGTTCCCCGTGATGTTCCCTAAAATTTGTGGGATGTTTGGACATGTTCCTTGGATGCATTTTACCCATTCCAGCATCCCCATGTCCCAGAAGCTTTGTGGAACATCGCTTAAACAATGCTGGAAGATAATAAATGGGAAATCTTGAAGGGATTAACCAATTAAAGAAATTCATAAGAGAAATATAAGGATATAGGAACACAACAAAGAAAGGAGACTAGTCTTCAGTCTGAATCACTAGAAGGGTGTGCAATGCCATCTATCACAGTAAAGTCCTCAATGCAGAGCTTGATGATGTTGTCAGGACTCAGGAGAGTGCCTTGGCTGAGAGGTGGGTGGACTGACTGTTTGGTGGGGGGTGGGGGCAGGGTTTAATGAACCCCCCTGCAAAGAGCTCTCGTACCATCCAACATTGACATGCTTGTTGTGGGTAAGAACCTGCTGGGATGTTCTTGCCTTGGGGGCCTGGACTAGACATGGAGGGGAGCAATTGTAGCTCTATGAACTATGGAGCTTAAGAGAGATTGCTCGGTCTGAAAATTGAGTGTACACTGTATACTAGTCTATATTAACTGGTTTAACAGTGAATAAATATTAAATAATACATTGTTCTAGCGTTTATTTATTAATGTATGAGAATCAAGAAACATGGCAATTCAATACTAGCAGGAAAAATGCCTGGAGTTAGTTTCAATTGCTTGGACGATATATAATGTTTCTCCAGTACAAAAAGAATTAGTAAACAATGAAGAAAGAGTGCATAGAGTATTTACCGATTGATACTTTGTTATTTTCAGTGATAAAATACAAACCAAAATATTTTGATTGTCTGAAATATTTCGAAGTGTAGGTATCCAATGAATTACTATGTTTTAAGTGCATAAGATCTGCAGTGTCAAGAATGTCTGTGCATTGTCAGTCTCACAAAGTCTATTATGGTTATTGAGTAACTACAATTTCAGAATGATAAGTCGTATTTTTATGCGTAAAATGTTTTTGAGTGTAATTCTAATGCCACACAGTTATACACCATTGTTGTTTGTTGGCATAATTTGGTTTACAAATCCTTTTTAAGCATACAAGTCTGGTTGACAGAGTACATACACAACTATCATAGTATCTGTCTGTTGAAATACAGCTGCAGTAACTTTGATATTGTTTGTCCCTATCAGATACTTTAATGTTATTGGCTCAGATCCTGAAGGGAGGCTTGGTGAAGCACCAAGACCGGAGTTGCGAAATCATGGTCGCATTTCTGGTGCATGTTTTGATGCGGCAATGGGCATCATACCTGGTTTACAGGTATAGTAAAATCCTCTGAACAGCTTAACAGTTTGCATAAATTTTAGAGTACAAGTATTGTTATATTTTTTGCCATGTCTGAAATATCTACTTGAAAGAACGTAAAATGGAAAGTGGATGTCGCTGGAAAAGTATCAAAAGGGTTGACTACAGTGATATTTTAGAGGAAAATGTAGTCCCGATTTTAGGCTAGCTTGAAAATTACCATGGAATGAACAGAATGGGATAGAAAGGGCGGTCCAAAATGGTTGGTTGAGAGAGATGTATTATGTAAATGTCTGTTTTCTGTATGTTGAGTGGGTCACTTGTCTGCATTCTTCTATCCTGTATGTGTTGACCATTTTCATAAAGGAAACAGAATTCAGGATATTCTCTGAGAAAAATAGAATGTTACTTATCATATTTTTTTCATTGTGTGTGTAGATCAAGGGAACTGATTATGAAACCAGAGATGGAACATGTGTCAGGGATTATATCCATGTAACTGATTTAGTTGATGCTCATGTTAAGGCTCTGAATAAAACTCAATCAGGGCATGTTGATGTTTATAATGTGGGCACTGGCAAGGGTATGAAACCTAACCTTTCTCTAACGATGCGGATAGAAGTGGTCAATGCATATTCAATACTTGTGCACAACGGACATATTTATGCCCATATATATAAATTGGCATATACAAGGGATTCAAAATTTTAAGGCAGTGTTTTAGATGGTATCCCATTCATCTAATATGCCTGTAATCCCTGAATGCATTTTCAAATGGCCATGGACAAAGTATTCCCAATTTAAGGCAGAATTTTACCAGGCACCCTGCCCCTTTAATTCTGATTTTTTCTGCACACTAAAAAATGGTGATGTTCTATATGAGAAAATATATTATAATAATCTGTTCAAAATATGCCTCTCTGTTTTAGTAGCATTTTCCATTACATTAGTCTTCCCATTTGGCTGGAGAATATTTACTAGACAACCTTATGCTATACATCAGTGTCCACTGTCAACAGAATGACAAAATGAATTTTTACACCGAAACCACAGGCTTACTATAGCTAAAAGATTCAGTAGCAGGATATACGAGTCATCAGTTTAAATACTGACAACTACTATTCAATATAAAAATAAGATAATTGGTTGTCACCAATGCTTCCCCTGATTTTGTGGTTCCAACCTATGCTGCGGAGGAGTGCCCCCCCCCTCACGCCCCTGCTCCCGAAGCGTGCTCCCAAAGGGAGCGTTTAGGAATTGCGCTGTCTGAGCTAGGGAGCTTTTCGCTCCTTGAGCTCTCCCTCCATTAAAAAACGCTCCCTAAGGATTTCCCTTCAATTCGTGCGTGTGAGGCATGAGAGGTAATCTTTTTTTGTTTTGGGAGTGAGTGAGAACCAAGACAAGGTTCCATAAGAGAGGAAAAGGTATGGCTAGGGTTTCTAAGGGATTAAAACACTGTCTCACTCCATTTTTCTCTCATTCTATTTCTCATTTCACTCA
>JZKD02S1677077.1:151069-170017 GCA_000966675.3 Picea glauca | reverse complement strand
TGGGCCTCGAGACATGATCTCCTAGTTATCCCTAGATATCGGGGATAACAGGCTTGTACAAGTTTTTTAGTGCATCCCACATGTCTTTGGCTGTCTTCTTCTCAACCAAGTGTGGGATAAGGTGGTCCTTCACCCCATCCATAATAGGCCTCTGAGCTTTGGCCTCCTTTACCTCATGTAAATCCAAAGCTATAGGGTCTGTTGACAGAACAAGAACTATGGTGCTGACAAAGCTCCAAATTTTGTTCTCCCTGAGAATAGCCGACATCCTGACTTTCCATTGCAAATAGTTGGAAATCGCATCCAACCGGTCCTCATACCTGATACAAACAAACCATCTCCCTGTCAACTGTTCAATGGAAAACAAAGAATCAAGTTTCCCCCTTTCAAATCTGGCCCAAAAATAACACTGCTCACTGTGAGTCAGAGCCCAAGCTCTGATACCATGTAGAAATTTAATGACAAAATCAACATGCACTATATTCTGTCACACACTTAGCAACCTAGAGATAATTGTCATCTATGAACTCTGAAATGTATAAACCCACATTCAAAAAATATCATGAGCAAAAATACGTATTGCCAAGCACTTTTGCAGCGGAATAAACATAATGATCATCAATCACATATCCATGTAATACTCAGAAATTTAGGCAACCAGCGAGGGAAAACCCCAATGTGGGGAAACCCAAAGAGAGAGAGAGATTTTATTAGCTTTAGGAAAGTATATTAGCAACAAGTTACAATTTCCAACGAGAGAATACCTCTTACAACACCCAACAGTCCCACAATAATCTGTCTAGAAACCCATGCCAAATCCGTATTGCTGTACAACCTTCTTTTGCAGAACAACACCTCGAAAACGTGCCAAACAATAGCTGTATGGACAGAACTAGACGACCCCTTCTGTAGCAAGAAACACTCCAAACAACCTTGAAATTCATGCCCACAAGATGCATTGAAATTTGTGCCCTCTTCCTTGTTGTACGGACTGTACGGATCTGTATAGTACGACCTCCTCACAACAATAAATATCAGCCTCTTCTAAACATAAAATTTACTTGGGAAATGTGCCCAAGCTCTCTTGGGAAATGCGCCCAGCTTGTTGCCCTTTCCTCATCAAATCTCTCTCTGAAATCTCTCAATCTCCTCTTCTCATTTTTTCTTGCACACTACCCAATGCTTTCTCTTATAATTTGAAAATGACCTTTCACCTTCCAAGTGTCTTTTCACCTTCCCCATCCCTAAGTCCAAGGGCCAAGATCTAATCTTGTCTTTACATGATCAAGGGACATGATTCATTCCCTCCAAAATAAATCACGTAACATATTAAAGTTCAATTTCACTTTATAAGCATGAAGTTCGTTCCATTTTATCCTTTTACTTAAACCATAACAAATTATGTTGCAGCAACCAAGAGCACAAGAAGAAACACCATGCACAAGAACATAAGAAGTATCTTGGGAAACCCTTCTCAACAAGGGAAGAAAACCCATCCAAATCCTTTGCTATATTCTTCAAGAGAAAGACCTTCACCACCAAGAAAACCTAGCACACAAAATGGTGCTTGCAAACCCTAGAAGACTAGCGCCCAAGGGAGGTGCGCACTTTTCCCAAGAAGAAGTACTTGCTGAAATTTCCAAACTCACACACAAGATATGATTTCTCAATGGGGAGTTTAGCTTTACTTATATTAGACTTGACCTGTCAACATAAGTGTCTATTGGCACAACAGGGCCGACCTCTCTATCTCATAATATAATTAATATTAACTGGATTAATTATCTTTTACATTAATTATCAATTACATTAAGGTGGGGGTGACCTGTACCCTTTACATTACAATTAGGGTTACAGGCAGGTCTAACTCTTGAACAATATATCAAGGGATCTCATACACCCACTAGTGCTTAGCCACTAGGGGCACATCCATAGGGATGTCCATACCTCTATCTCACTGCATTATATAGGAGAACCACTCTCACTAGTGCTCAACCACTATGATCACGTTCACCTGTGCATTGGAGATATAAAATTGTTGCTTTGGGAAATGTGAAATTTCGTGATTTTGAAGTTGTTCCCAGTGGAATCAAATATATGCTATAAATGCTTGCTTAAACCACTAGGGAGTTTCATTTCTCCAAGTATTTCTTGCTGCTGTTACAAATTTAACCTACAACCATTAGGGCTGCAGAAAACCCTAACCAAACTCTTCAATAACTCCTAATTTAACCGCTGAAAATTGCCTAAAATCTGTTCACATAATCTATTAAGTACAACGCATCTTTTGGCAAGTTTTGAACAAGTTTTACTGGTTAAATCTCTTTCTGTAATAACAAGTTTGTTACAGCCATAAGGTTGATAAATATCACTGCAGTTCGCTTTTTATGACAGCCTTGCTTTTGTGCTAAATTCTTGTTCTATCATGGTTGAGCTAAACTAGTTTTTACTAGCTTGTCTCATGCTTATTTAATTGGACTTTTAACACTTATATTGCGGCCCTTATAATCTTTTATGTGCTGATATATATCATTGATTATTGCTGCAATTAGGGACAACAAGCTTAACTTGCTTGTCCACCTAACATTACTATATGCAAGTGTGGCTTTTCTTGTGTTTCGGGCAGGTACAAACACCCTTTGCAGGCATCCAAAGACTTGGCAACCTTAAACCACCCAGAGACTTGTCATGAAAGCCATTTTTTCTCTTCCATCATTGACCTTTAGGGTGGTACTTCTCTTCTTTCCCTTCCATCCTTATCAATCCCCCCAGGGTCACTGGGATTGCCTCCCTTGAGTGACCTAGTCACCCTCGAAGTGCGGGACCTATATCGAGGTGACATTGGGTATAGTGTCCCTTAGTTGTTGCCATTTTGGTGGTTGGGTCAGGCTTTGTCCAACCCACAACTTGTGTGATAACACTGTAGATGTAGATCGTGTAAGCCAAGATGTTCTGGAGATACCCCTTAGTTAGAGGGCTTTGCCCAACTTACAACTTGTGCGATAACACTGTAGATGTAGATCGTGCAGGCCAAGATGTTCTGGAGATACCCTTAGTTAGATTATTCTTGGAGGAGTCAAACAGACGGCCTTTATTTATTTCCCACCATTGATACTCTTTGTTCCGGTTTAACAGTTGTTTCAGGAGTCTATCTTCAGCCTTAGAGGCTTTTCTCATCAATGGTTTGCAATCAAATTCCCAGTTTTTTCCAATTTCCAGAATACAGAGTCTGTCCAAATCAGACCCCTATTTCCCAGAACTTTTCACAGCAGCTTTGTTATTTTCTTGTCTTGCAGGTGAGTGCTATGTTCTGAGTTGTTTTAGACAGATCGGACTGCTTCATAAGTACAAAAGACTTCAGAAGAACTGCGCTTCAGATTTGAACTGTGTGCTGGTTGATTAACAGTCCTCTTGTAGCTACCTTTGATCACACACCATGTTCCTCCGAGCACTGTCGTAAAACAATCTTAGACACTTCCTTAATGCAGAAAACATATCTGCTAGTGAATGAACAATAAAAACGACCCCAACTTGTATATAAGTACTGATTTTTCATGAAATACAGATGAGTCGGCCCTAATGTTTTTTCTTGGGCAGGTCGGCCCTAGTTTGATAAGAGACTCCATTTATGAATCAATTCGGCTGAAACAGATTCAAATTGGTGCTCTTTAGTGTGTCAACCCTTACCCTTTCCAGCCTAGACACTCTTCTACATGTCTGCAATGATCTGAAGATGAGGCCTAGGATGCAGAACTCTTGTTTTTTCTGGGATGTATACATCTTCCAACAAGGGTGCTCCGTTTAATGGTCACAACATGGTTGCTACCAAAGAGGCCAGGACACCTTTCAAATTTGATAGTCTGTGTGAAATAGCTCAAAGACTATTGGCCCCTTTTTGAGATGATGAATCAGCCTCATTGCACCTTTATATTTCTGTAGTAGATATACCCAATAGTTCTGAAAACTATGCGTGGGCTGCTGACCTCTATAGTGTACCTTCTGGGCATGATTTTGAGAGACAGTAGGTTGACAAGTCCTGATTGCTTTACTGGTCACAAACAGCAAGACTTAACGGTTCAAACCACTCTTCTCAGACCTTGTTCCATGGATCTTGACAAACTTTTAAAGCTCATTCTGGTGTTGGAAATTGGAAGTGAAGGACTGACCAAAGTTTCAAGGATCCAGGCTAATATGCCCTCATTGCTGGCTGTTTTAGGCACTTGAAGTGGGTTTTAAATATATTCTTACAGCTAACAACATTCCTCTTTGCCAAAAATAGACATGGATGATCCTCCTTTGATATTGCATTTATGATTGACAAACATCTCAATGTTGTGCAATATGTTACAATGCCCATGGCTTTGGGCGACAACTCTTAAGGCAAATGACTTCTCTAGATCTCTGAATACGTGTTGATTGGCCTCCAAATATGCAGCCAGAGTGGTTATATCTGCTGTAATGTGCTCCAGAGGCTAAAATAGCCTTAACAATGTTATTTTTTACTGCATCTTAGATCTGGTCTAATACTTCTACAGTTATGCACAATTACTCAATTCAAACTGCAAGCATAAACACACTAAGATGCCTAACTTTAACACAGCGGAACACAAGTATACAATCTTAAAATCAATCTTCTTTATGCTGAGAATTAGTGGGCTCCCGTACCAGGGATACTGGCCCAACTCCTTTACAAAAATATACTAAAAAACACTTACAGCAATACTGCTGTCCAAAAGCCACTGGAACAGTCCTCAAACTGCCCTTAAGTCTGCCCTCAGAATCCGCTCAGAAGCTGCTTCAAAGCTCAGCTAACTCATCCCTATTTCCTGTGTTTGGGATGACTGTTCCAGCCCCTTAAAGGCTGCCTCAAGGCTGCTGCTTTACTGGCTGTAACAGCCCCTTTCTCTGCAGCAATAATGGCTGTAACAGCCCTCTTTCTCACACCTGTAATAGCTTCTTTTGCAGCTCTTAGACAGTCCAGCAGGCCTGTAATTATCCACAGAACTGTGGCTACTCTTCCTTAACAGACTGAGCCCTCCTACAGGCCTGTAGCTTCCTTTCTTGGAAGATCGAGTCCTCTAAAAGAGCCCTAGCTCCTTGCTGCTGTCATTTCCCACTAGGCCAAGCCTCCCAAACTTGCTGTTTGTCTCTTCTAGGACAGGCCGAGATATTTCTAGGCTGTGGCTGCCTCTCCTAGGCAGGCCGAGCCTCTTCTCTCTGCCGCTAGCCTCACTCGGCCCTCTTCTCCAGCGAGGCACCTGCCCAAACAAGACAAAGACACAACAGTCTGAGGCCTAGCGGCCTCTATCCATATGTGGACTGCAGTCACCACACCTGACCGAAATTTCCAAGCTCCTTTTGTCTCCACGTGTGTTTGTCACAATGACTTGGATTCTTATTTATACATGCCCAAGGGTTGTGTGTCAAAGAGTCTCTTCACAAGTCATCTCACATGTAGGCTCTATGTTGGTGTGAAGCCCCATCACAAATCCCCAAAGCTCACCAAAAAGTCCATGAGGCCCCAACCTCATTTCTAGGCCGATTTTGACGAAATGAAAGGCCAAATTGATGCCAACGAAATTTCCCACAAGCCTGGCACCATGGCTTCTAGTGGGAATACCTTCTGAAGCTACAAAAACAACAAACAAATCTGAGAGACAAAGTTGTGGTGTTAGCTTCTGCTTCCACGTATCATTTCCAGAACATATGGTGTTTGGTCACCAGGTTGAATTGTTTCATTGGAACTGGCAGCAACCTCACATGCAATACTGTAAGTATATTACAGTGACAGAATATCAAGTCCAGTATTTTTGTGCTGGCAAAATTAGTGGGTCAGTCCATTAATGCTTTCAATTTATGGTTGACTGTTCTTGCCCACACAAGTATCACTCTATAGTCTACTTATCTACTTCTAGTATCTACTTCAAGATAGGTGCCTTTCAAGAAATTTTAACACATGGAAGACTATAGAGAAAAAGATAGTAACATATGTCTTTCTCCTAGGGTTTCAAGCAAGCAATTTCATAATCTTAGACATGAAACAAACAAAATTAACCATAAGCATTCATTTACAATAAAAAAATGCAGATTTTCCACTTACTTCACCAAGAATAATCAAGCAAAAAACCCTAGTTGAAGATCCTCCACATGAAAAATTGCCAAAGTACACCAAGAAATGCCTCCTCCAAGAAGTGCACACCAGTGAATTTAAGCCAATAAACCTTAAAGAAGGCCGATTTCAGACCACCACTTGTGTGATGAGTGAATAATGAAAAAAATATTTTTCATTATTTTTTTAGGTCATAAAAGGCTGACATGACCAATTTACATCAAAAATCTAGTTTTTACATAAAATCAATAATTAAAACCCTAATTTCACTTTAGAGATGACGTCATGCCCTTCTAGGGTGACGTTAGACCCCCAACATGGAACGCTAGGCCTCAGATGCAAAATGCTAGGCCTCCAGAGGCCTCAAATGCTACCACACATGCCAACTAGCACCAAACTGTCCTCATAAATGCCAAACCCTAACTGGATGACGTCAAGGGTCTAAGATGATGACGTCAGGGGCCTTCAAGGGCCAATGTCATGGTGGAAGGGCAAGAACCCCCTAGGTCTAGGCCTGTTGAAGTGTCTCGAGGGAAACGTCCTTCTTCCTTCTTGGTGCCATCCTCTGGTGTCTCTCTGCCCCTGGTTGGGGTCACAACATCCATTTGTTGGGTTTTCAACACCATGGAGGTCCGAGCTAATCATCTCCTTGTTAGCTTTTTAGTTCGGGAGTACTCCGCATGTTTTGTCTTGTATGCGGATGTTACCTTAATATTTACACTACCAGGCACTTAACTTTGTAATGAGTTTTTATAAAGTTGTTTTAAGTGGTTCTTTTATTAAACTGACTTTTTAATAAAGTGTACCTTCTAATTTTAAAGTGACTTTATTTTCATAAAGCACTTATGTAATAAAGTGAAATTATTTTAATATTTCAAGTGATTCATGTTGGAGGGAATGGATCATGACCCTTGATCTTGAAAAAGGCAAGATCTAATCTTGGCCTTTGGATTTAGGGTTGGGGAAGGTGAAAAGACACTATGGAGGGAAAATGTCATTTTCAGATCTATAAAAGAATGCATTGGGTAGTGTGCAAGACATGTTGAGAAGACATCGGGAGGAGATTGAGAGAGATTTTCTGAATATGCTTGAGAGAGGAAAGTGAGCAGCAAATGGGGCACATTTTCCAAGGAAGGAGGGCATAAATTTCAAGAAAATTTTTCTGTGAGTTTCGAGCGGAATTATTTTTCTATTGTGGGAGGCCGTATTGTACGATCCGTACAGTCCGTACAATTCCATACAATCCGTATGGATTTGGCACGGAAATTGAGGTAGTTTTGGATGTGATTTTCGAGGCGGATTTCAGATCTGTTCACTGTTTTTAGGCCGTACAGAACAGTCTGTACAACTGACTGTTGGCACTGAAAACGAGGTATGAAGGAGGCCGTACAATAGTACAGATTTGGGACTTTTTTTGAGACAATTTTTGGGACTGTTCTTTGTGGCTGTGAGGTATTTCACTTGGCTGGAAATGTGATATTTTGTTGCTGTTAAGTACTTTTCTGAAGCTGAATAATAGATCTCTCTCTCTCTCGTTGGGTTTCTCCACATTGGGGTTTTCCCTGGCATTTGTTTAAATTTCTAAGTGTTATGGGTTGCTGTCCACTGTGTTATTTCCGCTGCTATTTTGCTTAGCAATGTGTATTTCTGCTTATGGTAATTTCTGAATGTGGGTTTAAGGCATTTATGAAATTTATGAAGACAATTATCTTTAGGTTGCTAAGTGTATGACATAAATTTCATTTGTTGATTTTTGTCATTAAAAATCTACACTCCCCATATGTACCTGTGCACCGGGCATTGTCCTGCAGCAGCAACAAGTATGTCCTCCATGGGCTCATACGTCACAGGGATCATAGCAATGTCAATCACATCCAATAATCAAATTACCCAAACATGTGCATCAAACCCCCCTTTACCTTGACAAATGCCCAAAGATGTTATGCAATTTAACAAGTCAGGTTTGGAGAGGGTCTCGGGATGTCCTATTGGGCTAATCTTCCTCAAGTTTGGGGTGTTTCCTAGGTGAAGACCAATCTAGGTTATGTAAGTGTATGAAATGGTGCAGGGGGAATGTTTGGGTAAAGAGTGCAGTGATAACAGGTAAATGTAGGTCTCGCCTGTGGGTGCCTCTGTAGAGGGCGAGCTGCACCTTGTCATGGATGCTATTGTTTCCTAGCCCATTCAATGCCTTTTATTCTTTGTCTTATTGGTTTTTATTTTCAAGAGAATAGCTGGGGGACACTGTCCTGGCGTGTAGTGGTGATAGCGTTACCCACAAGCACTTCACGGAAATGAGAAGGTTGGTTAGTGATGAAACCTCATTTCTCTTGGCTATGCCACCAAGAGCCACTACCTTGGTTTGGTGACTAGATAGATGGTAGTGTCATACCGCTACATGCCCATGGACCTAATAGGTCGACTCATGATGAGACCTCCCATCCACCAACTAGACCTTGAGTTTTATTTTATCTTACAGGTCCTCTTTTCTTACTGAGAAGCCTTTTATTTCTTTCTTGGGAATCCCTGGGCGAAGCATCTCAAAGGTTTTATCTTTGGCTTTTAACTTTTGCCAGCTACTTTTACCCTCTAGGCCTTTAGCCCCTTCTTCCCACAAGGCAAGCTACAACCCTTACTAGTGTGGCAAACCCAATCCCCGAACAAAGGTGGGGAAGATGAGAGGGATAATGATGAAAAATGGTAAGTATGGAAGGAATGGACAATGACCTTTCATAGACCTACCCAGTGGCAACTCATTCTAAAGGGAACCAACTTACTAGGGCATTCTGTCACTCCCCCAGGTATGAACAAGAGCACAATTTCCAAGCAAACGTTATGAAATAAAGGGGAGTTCAGTGCGACACATTCAAATGCTTCGAAAATCAGAGTGACACATACCATGATACCCAGACTCATTACCTCATGGAGCAAGACCCATTGCTACTTCAGGACCAATCAAGTGGGATGGACGCTGTGATTGCTGATAGATGGGATGCACTGAAGAAAAGATGGGCCCTCCGGGGCCAAGCACAAGTCGTCTGGCTCTCGGTACTCCATGTCTAGGACCTGTGGGCCTCGAGACATAATATCCTTAGTTATCCCTAGGATAGGGGATAACAAGGTGCATATAGAATTGTTGTTTAAACTCTTTATCTTGCCTTGAAAACCCTTTTCTAGCTCAAAATATTATCTTGCAGTAGTATAGATCATTTTAGGGGTTTGATAGGTGCAAGTTTGTTTTCTATCTTCTCTATGCAAGTAACCACACCGCTAGCACCAAAAGTAAGCTGATCTAAAAACATTTTTTATAACCATCAACACCATATCATGGCACTAAGAAGCACTACCAATCATTTGAGCATCATGAAGAGAAGACCATGCATCAAAGTAATCTACCACACAAGCTACTGAAGCATCCAAGACCATGATCCACTAAGGAGGACCACCAACATAGCATCTAAGAGCATGTCACTAAGCATCAAATGTATCCATCTAAGCATAAACCAAGGCAGTCAACCATCTAGCACCATCTCAACCAAAAAAGAATAGAAGCTTACCAATCCTTTGAGCATCATGAAGAGAAGACCATGCATCATAGTAATGTACCACACAAGCTACTGAAGCATCCGAGACCATGATCCACTAAGGAGGACCACCAACATAGCATCTATGAGCTTGTCACTAAGCATCAAATGTATCCATCTAAGCATCAACTAAGGCAGCCAACCATCTAGCACCATCTCAAGCAAAAAAAAAATAGAAAACCACCCATGAAAACCACCCATATGTGTGACGAAGGCCACACTTGTTAAACCTCATGCAATATAGGGGTTAACACATTGCAGCTTCAATCATCTCTCTCTCACAGGTTTAATAAAGAATATTTGTGCAGTGGGGAGAGATGTGAAAGGTCAAGCAAGACAAAGTTAGAATAGTGGTTGAGAAGGAAGTGTAGAAAAGTTAGTCAAGACATCTTGTAATAAGTTTTGGACTTTGATCCTAATGATACCTTGACCCTTAACAATGAGACAAATAAGTCGCCACTTTGTATCTAAAGTGAAGTGACAGATATTAAAGGTCACTCAAGTGCGAAGGATCCAAAGAGGGTCTAATCCCTCCCAATGTTATCCATAAAGGCATTGGAGCTCAATTTTGTTTTCAAATTTATTTTTAAACTATTTTAGCTCGTGGGGAGAAGTCTCTTGCTTGCCATAGAACAATTGTCCAAAATTTGGAGAATGTTTTAACAAAGATCAACAATAGTTCTTTTCAGAGATGAATTCTTAGATCTATTACATATTTGTTAAGTTTTGATGGTTAAGTTGATGCATGTAGTTTATTTCATTTTAGCATGAATTGAACCATAAACAATCACTGCAGCAACATAATAACACTAGCTGCAGTAAACCAAGATCATAAGAAGAATAACCATGCACAAGAACACATGAGTTTATCCTGGGAAAACCCTTCTCAATCAAGGGAAAAACCCAACAATCCTTTGCTATACTGCCAAGAGAAGATCCACCATTCCACCACCAAACACAATAGGGTGTTGCTATGACTGAGAAACCTAGCTCCTAGAGAAGTGTGAATTGCAGTCCTCATAATTGCAGACCTCCAACTTCAGACCATGCGTTGAGTTAGTGTGAGAGAGATGATCCACAATGGGGATCTATCTCTTATTTATACAATACTTAACTCAACCGAAAGACATGACACTTGTCACAATAGGGCCGACCTGTGCATCTTAATAATACAATTAATAATTACACAATATTAATTATCTTTGCATGATGGGGCTGACTTGTACCCTTTACAGCATAAATTAGGGTTTTACCAAGGTCTCATTCTTTGACAATATAGCAAGGGATCTCTCATATCCTCTAGTGCTCAGCCACTAGGGACACATCCACCTGTGCTCACCCACAGGGACATCACTCTCAACAGATCACTCAACTGAGTCCACATGAGTACCATATGGAGAGCCATCTCAAGCCGACTCAACTAAGTCCATAGGAATACAAGGCAAGAGACCATCTCAAGCTGACTCAATTCATTCCAGAGGAGTACAAGGTAGGAGATCATCTCAAGTCATCTCAACTCACTCCAGAGGAGTAGACAAGAGACCACACGTCATCACAACTCAATCCAGAGTCTGACGCACACCCATCACATGGGCACACCCAACACATGGGCACACATCGTCTCAACTCAGTCCAGAGGAGAACGACACACCCATCATATGGGCCCTCTCACAGATCGATTCAACTCAGTCCAGAGGAGAACGATTTGCAGAATGTCACATGACGCTGTATTGACAATAATACTAAGACCACAATATCTTCCGAGTTGAAGAGAATTGATAAGTTGCTATGGTGATCCTATTTAATTAGGGTTCAGTCCAGAGGAGAATGACACACCCATCATATGGGCCCTCTCACAGATCGACTCAACTCAGTCCAGAGGAGAACGATTTGCAGAATGTCACATGACGCTGTATTGACAATAATACTAAGACCACAATATCTTCCGAGTTGAAGAGAATTGATAAGTTGCTATGGTGATCCTATTTAATTAGGGTTGAATTATATGAGTCCCCAGTAAGCATGAAAATTACTTGCGAGTGCTTTCAGGGTTGTGCATAATGTAAGGTCAAGACATGCATGTTTGTTGTTTTTAGTTTCTAGAAGATGATCAAATTCTTCATGTGCATGATTGGATGTGTTGTTAATCATATAGAGAGTCATTGTTCCTCTAGAATGAGCATTACCTTATGCCACACCAACTTATTTCAAGTCTGCCTGTGCATCTGCGTTTATTTCAACATGGGAAGTTGTGCAGGCTAGTAATGAATTTGTCTGACAGATTCAGTGAAGAACTCCTCCATATAATTTGAATGGAAAATATAATGCATAAAAGGAAAGGACTAATCATTCATATGTTTAGTAGTTACATCCAAGGCTACAATGCAATCTAGTAATGAAAAATAAAGAAAATGAAGAGAGCAGGCCATTTGTAGAGCATGTAGGTGAAAAATTTGTGTTACAATATTATTTAATATCTATGAATTAATAAAAGAACTCTCATTTGCTTGGTATAGATAAAAGAACATATTTGGGTTGTTTGTATTTGTGCATGTGCGGTTCTTTTATTGTGGGTAGAGTCAAATATTAAGATAAATGATGTGTTGAGAATTAAGTACCGTGTTGAAAAGTTTGAGATAGGATATCAAAAAACCTATAAAACAATAGTGCTCATAGGTAAGATAGTGAAAATGGAAGAAGCGTTATATCTAGCAAGATGTTTTTTTGAAAAGATTGAACAAGAGGAAATTCATTATGTTGAAAAGATTGAACAAGTGGCGTTGAAATGTTTTTTTGAAAAGATTTAACAAGAGGAAATTTATTATGTTGAAAAGATTGAACAAGTGCCGTTGACCTACTTTTATGGTCATTTGTTGGACATTAATAAAATTGTATCATCATTATCTTATCTTTTGCAGAGTAATCTATTATACTATAAAAGAAATTAATATTTCTTCCTAATATGTGAAGCTACAGTAAAGATGAGAAATCCAAGAATCTTGCCTAATGTCAATCGGTCCTTGGATGTTCTGTTGCAGGTAGCACTGTTAAAGAGTTCGTTGAATCTTGCAAGAAGGCAACCGGGGTCAACATCACTGTAGTCTCGTTGGAGAGAAGACCAGGTGATTATGCTGAAGTGTACAGTGATCCTTCTAAAATACAGCGAGAACTTAACTGGTTTGCACAGTACACAAATCTTACAGAAAGTTTGGCTGTTGCTTGGAGGTGGCGAAGAACTAATCCACTTGGCTATTGAACCAATGAATTATATGTTCACTATGTAGATTTAAGATGCCCAGAAATACATTACCATGTATTTGGGTTGAGCAAGGTGTTTAAATTTGCTATCCATGCTGCACAAATTGTCATTAAATCTCAGTCCGAGGATATGGCAGCTGCATTGTATGGCTCTATTTTATGCTGTAAGAGGTAATCGGTATCCAGTTAGGATCAAAAGCACGTAGGGTAGGCCATAGGCTCTTATTATATGGTTAAGAAGAAATGCAGTTAGAATCAAAAGCACATTAAGGGTAGGCCATAGACTCCAGGTTAAATGTGTAAGATCTATTTTTTTCAGTATAGGCCATAGGTTCCAGAGTAAATGTGTAAGATTCAATTTTTTCAGTAGGAAAGAATAAGGTTGTACCGCAATTGCAGTTGCGGGGTGAACATATACCGGCGATTTTGTTTTAGTATAGTAGTACTATTACAAGAGCTTCCAATTTTTAAATAAAGAATGAAAAATGAAAAGGTGCTTTGGGGTTTTATTGTTTGTTTGGAATGACCGTTTAAAGTAATCAAGTTGATTAGAGTAGAGAAGACTTTGACTAGGACTGTCGAAAAGAATAAAGATTTTGACATGAGCAAAGAAAACTTTGACTAACCAGAGTACATGCCTAGAGCAATGTACAAGCGTAGGATACAATAAGCATTTAAATAACACGATATGAGAAGAAATGCCGTCGAATGCATCTTCACGTTGCGTGGATTTTATCCAATGTGTATGGATTCGAGGTCTGGCTTGTACGGCGCTTTTGCCTATAATAATGTATAAGCGTAGGATATAATAAGCATTTTGACGGAATGAAAGAACAAGACGTGAAAAGAAATGTTGTCGATTGCAGCTTCACGTTTCTTGGATCTTATGCACTGTTAAGGATTTGCGGTCTGGTGTGTACGATGCTGTTGTGTTGGTAGGTTAATAGGGTTCTACATCGTTCTGCAGACTTTTGACACACCGTGCTTGCGAGGAATTGCCGTGTAGCATCAGAGGGTGGGCACAGAGGAAATCATACAGCATTACATTGTGCTTGGGATGGCTGTTCGTACGCAAAGAATTTAAAATTTAAAATGCTTGGAAAAATCACTTTCTAAATTCACATTGCTACAACAACATTTTTTAACAGATTGTGATCAGTAACAAAACCTTCATTAAATATATGAATGAGATGTATAAATTAACACAAATAAAAAAACCCTTTTGCAAGTATGGAGACAGTAAAACATTATATAGGACTATACACAAATATGTATATATTTTTATAACCTTTAGGGTTTGTGGACAATAGAAATTGTAAAATGCCTGCCTGAATGTTGATTATGATATGGAAAGAGGATCCATATGTATAGCCAAAAGTATAAACAAGACCCTTGATTTGACTTAGGAGATTAACACCACTTAAGAATTTAAAACTAGAAAAATCATCTGCATAGTCAAAAGGTGCAAACAAGATTTTGATCCGACCTAAGAGATTGACCCCACTGAGAATCTTAAACTAAGCAAAAAATCAATTGCAGCATAGCCAAAAGGTACGAACAAGACTGTGATCCAACGGAAAGTTTATCCTCACTTGATAATCTAAAACTAAGAACTAATTGATTATTAAATATACAAAGAACAATAAAGTAAAGCTCAGAAAAGGTTTTGTCAAATGAGCTTAAATTCTCATTAGTGCAAAATGTGGTTGGCTAATAATCTAAAACTAAATCAGTGCAAAATGTGGTTGGCTAATAATCTAAAACTAACAGCTAATTAATCTAAAACTACGAACTAATTGATTAAGTTCAGAAAAGGTGGTTTGTCAAATGGGCTTAACTGATTAAGCTCACAAAAGGTTTGTCAAATGGGCTTAAATTCTCAAGAGTGCAAAAATGTGGTTGGCTAATAGGTTGTTTAGTAAAATAAAAATGAGTGGATAAAAAGGTGAGGCAAAGAGTAGTCGTCTCTTGTTTCCCTACAACGAAAGTGGTAAAACTATCATAACTTAGTGGTCAATTGACATGGTTGTTATCTGTAAATGTGCATTGACCATACAAGAAAAAACATACCATTTGAAATGATCCATTGGTGGTATGTAAGGAGTTAGAGTTTCCCTCTTGTTAGAAGCCTCTGGGTCTTGGATCATTAATCTATTTTCTTATATTTTCTGTTAACCTATTTTCTCATGTTCGAGGAAGATGAGCCCTTAGCCAATTGGAAATAGTTTTAGGTCCTACTTGAGGGTCAAAAGGTGATTTCAACCTAGATAGTATTTGCAAGAGAGGTAGTATCCTTTGTGTTTATCGTTGAGGCTCTCTCCAATGGATTCATGTGCTTTCTAATAGTATCTAGCCTTAACCCATACATGAGATATGATACTACACTCTGTTGTAGTTTACCTCTTGCCAAGGCGGAGACCTTATATAAGGGTAGACCATATTTAAATGAAAAATGTAAACAAAGAACTGTTTTCAAGAGACAAAATTTATCGCTATGGACCTTGCACTTGCAAAATGTTGAATAGGTGAGACAAAATTGGCTACCATATATTTTGTACCATACCAAGCCAGAGTAGGGGGGCAATGCGAGTTGAATCTAAAATGAAAAATGTACAACTAACAATAAAATAAAAACCTAGAAAAGGCTTGTCAAATGGGTTCAAATTCCCAATAGTGTGAGAAGTGGTTGGCTAGTAGGCCCAAAGTCATAAAGATTGCTTGGTAAATTAAAAATGAATGGCTAAAAGGAGAGGTAAAGATGAGACCTTAGATAGGGCACTCCATATTTACATGAAAAATGAAAACACAGTATTATTCTTGAGAGACAAAAATACTCCCTATGGACATTGAACTCGACAAAATGTTGAGTAGGTAAGAAAAAACTTGCAATCACATGTCTTACCATCCAAGGCCAAAGAAGTGGACCTTGAACTTGACAAAATGAATTGAATTATTCTTGAGAGATAAAAATGCTCCTTATGGACATTGAACTTGACAAAATGTTGAGTAGGTAAGAAAAAACTTGCAACCACATATTTTCTTACCATCCAAGGCCAAAGAAGTGGACCTTGAACTTGACAAAATGAACCTGAATCGTTGAGAAAACTCCTGCAACCATATATGTCGTACCATCCAAGGCCAAAGAAGGGGAAGGAGTTGATAACATGTCAAGTCAAGCATGGTCTGTGAAGTGTGCTTTGGCATGCATTGCCAAGTGATCTGTGAAGTGTGCTTTGGGATAATTGACAAGGGGTCAAAGGGATGAGGGTCATTGTTGGGAGAGGTTACTTGTTACATAGTGTTTGCTTGTATCACAGATTGTTGTGTTGCTATATGTTCAAGTTGGAGCTTCTTGTCTAGGTTCTTCTGAATGGAGTGCGAAAACAAAGTGATTAATTGACCTATATATGTGAGAGTTATAACATCAAGTGCTAAAGGTTTGCATTGGGTAAGGGTGATCCTGGAATAAAAAGGAAAACATAAACATCTTAGTTTGGATATTGGTATAGAATAAGAGGCAAGATATTGAAGTCCTAAACTAGACATTAATATCCTTTGTAGACATTAGTGTTATAATATACAATTGATTTCAAGTAGGTTGGGAATTGGAAAATAAAATGATCCTTTGTCTCAAGCTTCATATAGCATTTGGATATCCAAGATCCCCATTCCATAAGAAATCATAGTCAACTAGAAGTTGGCATGATCACACTTGAAGTTAGGCCCTTGGAGTGTCTCCAAGCAATGTGATAGATGTATCCTTGTGTTTCCATGCGAAATAACATGCTTATCAACACTTTGATGTCCTTTTATCTTCTTTAAAACGAGCCAAAGTAGAATCAATGGAGAGGCAAGTAGGTTGGGAATTGGAAAATAAAATGATCCTTTGTCTCAAGCTTCATAGAGCATTTGGATATCCAAGATCCCCATTCCATAAGAAATCATAGTCAACTAGAAGTTGGCATGATCACACTCGAAGTTAGGCCCTTGGAGTGTCTCCAAGCAATGTGATAGATGTATCCTTGTGTTTCCATGCGAAATAACATGCTTATCAACACTTTGATGTCCTTTTATCTTCTTTAAAATGAGCCAAAGTAGAATCAATGGAGAGCCAAGTAGGAGAGATTTTGTCAAATTCAAAAGCAATTTAAGCCATTGACTTTGTTAAAACCAAAACATTGGAAAAACATAAAATGCCTTCTCATATTAATTCATATTCTTCATGGTGTTAAAATATATTGACATGTTTTATGATAGTTTGCAATGTAGATCTTTACATATCACAATATAAGTAGTGTTGAATTTGGTAATTTGCATATAACAATAGTATAGATTTTACATCAATTGAAAGAGATCATTTTGTTCAGGCAACAAATTGTCCCCTTGTCAAATTCCCAGGCTCACTTGACAAAGGGGCCCAATTAGACATTCCTTTGTTTGGTATGGCGAACCCTTTGAAGTATGGCCCAATTTCCATTGATATTTTCTATGATTTAAATTTAAAAATGTAGATGAAATGCAAGTGCTCTAAAGCCAAACTAATATAATTTATCCTTGGAAATTTAACAAGAAATTAAAAGATATGGAACCGACATAAATAAATGCAAGCAACATATAGGAATAAGTTCACATAATTATTGATTACATAAATCTTTGGACCATTGACAATAAACTGAGGTTAACCTATGTGTTGTGCCACACACTACAACCCTTAATTTTCTTGTAATCTATTTGTGAAATCCTCTCAAGAAAATGGGGCTCCTTGTTTTTGTTCGACTTTGAAAAGCCCCTCCAACGGTCTCTTCATCTTGCTTTAAAACTTGCTCATCAAGCTTCCTTTTTCCAACCAAATTGTTGTTCACAATTTGGAACACTTGTTCGAGCAAGTTAATTGAAGCTCCCCCGATGTTCATCGGAGGAATTAACATTAACTCCTCCGATGAATATAAGAGGAGTTTCCTCCAACTCCATCGATGGCAAACAAGCCCCCCCGTAATCACAAAAGCTTTCAGCGCAAAAGTTAGTGACAACTCCTCCAATGCGTTGGGAGAGTTAGCACTAACTCCTCCGATACATAGTAGGAGTTATTATCATCTTCTCCAAACAAGCCACGACGTAGTTAATGGAAAGTCTTTCGATATACATCAGAAGACTTCCCATGAAGTCCTCCGATGTACATCGAAATACTTGCCATCAACTTCGTTGATTAAGGGGGTGATGTTTATCACATGTTTAAGAAATCAAGTTTCTTCACCGAGGTCGAAGACCAAGATGCGTTGAAAATATTCAAAAAATATTCAGAGATCCGAGACATTCAGAGTCGCAGCCCGCGCTGCTGTCTTCCCTTTTATCGATGCCACCGATTGGATCATAAAACATGCTGATCTTGGAAGTAGATGCGTTCACAATGCCAAAAGGGAACCCATAACAACATTTCGACCTGAGAACTTGACAAAATGTTATCACATCGACAAAGGAGAAAGAAAGATAGACAATAAGCTGTTGGATTACTGAGAGGGGGGGTGAATCAGTAATAACGTAATTATAATTTGTTTTCTTCAAATGTTATATCAATGTAGAATTATTATCCAATAATGAGCAGTAAGAAATAAACAATCACACACATGCACAATACACCAATGTTTTACGTGGAAACCCAAATAGGGAGAAAACCACAGAATGTTGTCTTGAAGAATTACATTCATTGGAAGCACCAACTTCCTTTGTTTTTTAGCTACAACTGGAAGGAGGCTCCAACCCCTTAGTTTCTCAGGCTACAACCTGAGGGAAGCTCCAACTCTTCAATTCTCTGGCTACAACCAGAAGGAGGCTACAACCCCCTATGTTCTCCGGCTACAACTGAAAGGTCGCTACAACCACCCGTCCTTGCCCCGTCCTGCCACCTTGAAGTAGAAGTAGAATGATGGAACCACTGTCACACTATCACTGTGAGATATACTGCTGTAAACCTGTACCAATAAATCTGAACCATGCATC
>JZKD02S1677077.1:119146-142271 GCA_000966675.3 Picea glauca | reverse complement strand
GATCAACTATCTTCAACTTAAAGTACATAATCCTCAATTTCTACTAAAGCTTTATTTGAGGGAGGAGATTCCTCTTCCTCTGCCACATGTGCTTGATGCTTTCTTTTCCCTTTTCCTTGAGGACAATCATAGGAAAAGTGTCCCAACTTTTGACAGTTGTAGCATTTGATTTTTGACACATCTTTCTTTTTATCTGGTACTCTTATAGAGTTAGCTTCTTTATTGTTCTTCCTAAAGGAACTTCTTCTGTTCTTTTGAACTGTAAGAGATTTCTCTTCATCAACAATTAATCTCTTCTGTTGGTCTGCAAGTCTAGATTATTCGTGTGTGCAATCTGCCCATAACTTATCAAACTTGGGTAACTTGCTTCTTGCACACACTCCTTGTACAAAAGGAATCCAAAATGTTGGAAACCCATTTAGGGTTCTGGTTACAAGCTCTTTGTCACTAATGACATCTCCCATAGCTGCAAGCTGATCTCTATTATGAGAAACTCTCATAAGATAGGATGAGACAGATTCTGAGTTTTCCATCTTCATATTACGAAGCTGATTTCTTAAGGCAAGATTTCGGTTAATGTCTTTGTTTTCATATAACCTGCTGAGCGCTTCATACATTTGCCTTGTTGTTTGTAGTTCAGATATATGAGCGATCAAGTGATCCTTTACTGAATTCGACACGATTCTCTTTGCTTTCTTTTCATTCTTCTTATGCTTGGTCTTTTGCTCTTCTTCCTATGGTTTTGGTACACCCACTATAACATGTTCTAGGAGATCATTCTAATCTAGAATCATCTGCAACCTATGCTTCCAAGATCTAAAGTTTCCAGATCCTTCCATCTCGTCTTCTACCCTCATGTCGGTAGCCATTCTTTCTTGTAGTAGAAACCCTAGCCCTCCGGGGTATAAAAATAATAGAAAAATCAAATTTCTTGGATATGAAAACTGAACTCACCAAAAGATGCACTAGACTGAGGCGAGTATGATGGTATAGTCAGTTTCTGAAAATTCCAATCTCTGACCCTTGAAACTGGACCTGGGAAATTCTGGACTGTAGCTTTCTCGTTCTAGTTCTGGTTTTCTGGTACCAAGTCAAACTAGGGTTTGAATTTATAGGAGTTCTACCCATTGAAAATATTCGATTCTTATGCCAAAATGTGTGCATAGGAAGGGCACAATTCCCAATGTGGTTTGCAACAAAAAATTCCAAATATTCAAGAAACCCTAATTTTTGAATCCCGACAAAACTGGACACTGAATCTACGACAATGCTCTTTCAAGCCTGCTCTGAAAACATGTTAAATTTATTTCTTAAGATGTTATTATTAATCATGGGTTCAATAGTAATTATTACATTTATAACAACAACATAATAATGATCTTACTCAAAGAAACAAGATCACATAGTACACAAGCATTTATCCCGGGAAACCCTCAAGGGGAAGAAAACCCAAAAAAACTTCTTTAATATAGACTCAATAACCAAGTACAACACTCGAATAAATCCCTCTATGAGAGACACACTACCATGATGCTAGACCAGAAAATAATCAAAGAACCATAGCTAATCCAATGCCAAGACAATAAACCAAACACTAGAGAATATCCTCTCCCAAGCAACGCGCCTCTCTCTTCCTTCTTCTGACAACTGGTAACTGCAAATTCCTTCAGTACTTGCACACTAGATGAGTGAGCTGAGTGAGTGAACAAATGAGGCGTTGTCTTCCTTTATTTATACAAACTGGAAAGCACTGAAAGGAGGTGTCTCTTCACTGGCAGGGACGACTTCTCTTTCTGGGTAGTTAGAACCACTTTAATTTGCCTGGGGGCTAACTTCTTAATTTGCATATTACATTTAGGATTTGACCAATTTGAAAAAGGGGATAAGAATATTCTTTGCAATTACAAAATATTTCAACACCTTCATCCAGTTGGTACTTGATCCATGAGGATCTCGGTGGCCACCCACTTTGTCCAACTGGCTCAAAACAATTTTTTCCCAACTTACTTTTTTTAGTAGCTTTTCTGTTCCTTAACTTCCAGGGCCATTTTGAGGGCCTAAACGACACATTTTCACGATTAGGTACCTCTATTATAGACATAGGCTTTGATTGAGCTCCCTAAATGAATCTCCTCGTCAATACCTTTCCAACGAGCTATCCTGCACCCTAAACAAAGATTGTATGTAAAAGTTACGACCCCGATAAGTTGATGTACTAACTTACCCCAACAGGGCCCACATGACTTTTGACGCTTCATCTCCTAGGGTTAGTTTTTTGGATGTATAGGGTTTTGAAATTCATGTTTATTGTAGAAAGGCCTTTAGAGCTGCATTTCACTCATTTTCTTGTGAATGCACATGGCCGCCACATATCTTCTGAAAGATAAGTTGCCACCAGTCTAACAAATTTGTTTTCAGTCTGCATTTTACAGTTTTCAGCATATTGCTTATTTAGTAGAAGTCAAGTTTTTATGTATCTCTGTTATTGTTCATTGTGCCTCTGTGTTAATACGATAAATCTATGGTTTCATTTCGTTTCGTTCATAAATCCAGATTAGTGGTATCCGAGAGGTGTGCTCCTTGTCGTTTTTTTAATGCATGTTCCCGACACGGTCAGGGTATAGAGAGTTGGGTCTCGAGCTTGTTTCTCTTGAGAAAAAATTCTCCTGCACGCCCAAGAAATCGTCCATGGAGGGTGAAAATAAAGGCGATGGGACATGAGATCCTTTAAAAATGTTGATCGAGGAGTCCCTTGAGTGATAGAGGAACGAGATGATAAACAACTTTGCACAAATCCTTCGACGATTGTCGACAAGTGACACATCGACCTCAAGCGGAGGCGCCACCTCCTTCAAGGTACATATCAATTTTGATATTCCTACATTTAAATTTCAAATAGATGTGGATGCCGTAGATAAATGGTTAAACCTTCTAGAAGGGTATTTTTCTGTCCACAATTTTTTCGATAGAGAAAAGATTACATTTGTGCTCCTTAAGGCCGTCACCCATGTCAAAGATTGGTGGGAGACTTTCTGTGAAAAAAAGGAAATAGAAGGATCCACATTATTTTCAGTTGCACCCACTTGGGGTTCCTTCAGGGATGCTATTAAGGAACGATACTACCATGTTGGAATTTATGACGACTTGTATACAGGATGGACCACACTGTGACAGGAAAGAGACCAAATAGTGCCAGAGTTCACTAATGTCTTCCATACCTTGTACACCAAGCTGGGTATTAAATACTCTGAGAGACATATGGTGCTCAAGTACCACGATGGTCTACATAGATACATCCAGACGAAAATAGATTTTTTGGATATCTCATCCTTGGGCACGACCTATCAATATGCCGTCAAAGTCGAGTAGAAGCTGAAACAAAAGACGCGACAGTTTGGGTCTGAGAACTCCTCACAAAAGAAGTAGGGAAAGGGTAGTGCCAACCCATAAAACAAATGACAAAGAAAATATGGAAAACCTCAGGACAACCAGTCCAAGACGCAAGCAAAGAAGGACAATGGGAAGACGAAGAAATATACCGAGAAGTGGTGCGACTTCTATAAGAGCCCCTGGAATAACACTGCTGATTTTCGTTCAAAGAAGTCATTGGTGGATGTAGTAAAAGCCTTTGAATCAAATGTGGGTATTGAATCTCAATCAGAAACAGAAAAGGGGAGAAGAATCATTGACGCGAAACCTAGTGCCATTGTTGCTACCACCAAGATCCAACCCGATGAACCTTATGAGATAGAGGAGGATGAACACCTCTTTCATTCACAAATGTGGGTAAAAGACACTCCGATGAATTTCATCGTTGATAGTGGTATCCAGAAGAAACTCATCTCAACAAAGGTCGTCAAGTAGCTAGCTCCGCTGATAATGCCGCACCCGCAACCCTACACCATCAGATGGCTTCGTCAAGGAAACGATCTTTGCATCAACCAATAGTGTCACCTGTCATATGACACCAAGCCATTCAAAGATGATGTATTATGTTATGTTTCTTCCCTTGAAGTTTGTGATGTTATTTTGGGCCAGCCTTATTTATGGAAACATCATGCTGTATATAAGTCTAGGCCTGACAGTGTTAGTATTACTTTGAATAGGAAATTGTACAAGATACCCAAGGTAGTCCCACCTAGTGCTAATTTCTTGATCTCTGCCAAGTAATGAAAGAAGGTCCTTTCTTAGATTGACAAGTTTGTCTTCTTCATGATTCACTCTCAGAGTGAGCGAAAGGTTGCAACCACATCCATGGCCTCCTTGACCGACCTCTCCACATAGTAGAAGCAAGAGGATAAGGTCGTGGAAGGATACAAATACATCTTCTAATCACCTACTGGGGTACCTCTGCATTGTTAGTTCAACCATCCCATCGATTTGACACTTGACGCACCGCTACCCAATTGGCCAGTCTATCGTCAATATCTGCTAGAAAATGAGGAAATCAAGTGTCAGATCCAAGAACTTCTCCACAAGGGGCACATCTGACCCAAATCATCACGTTGTGGAAGCCCAATTGTGCTGGTGTAGAAGAAAGATGAGACTTGGCGACTCTACATTGATTACCAGGCCTTAAATAAAATCACAGTTAGGAATCAGTACCTGATTCCCCGAATCGACGATCTCCTTGATCAACTCAAGGGGGACAAATACTTTAGTAATATTTATATGAAGTCTAGCTACCATCAGATCCTAATAGAACTAACATATCTATGGAAAACTTCCTTCAAGTCAAAAGAATGTCTTTTTGAATGACTGGTCATGCCCTTTGGTTTGACAAAACCCCCAACAACTTTTATGAGGATGATGGACGATATCTTGTGGCCTTTCACTAATTATTTTGTGGTGGTATATCTGGATGACATCCTCGTCTACAACAAGACTTGGGCAGAGCACTTGTATCATATTCAACAGGTTCTGCACACTTTGCAACAACACAAGCTATATGCAGACTTGGAAAAATGCTCCTTCAACATGGAAAGGGTCCAGTACCTAGGCTACATTATTGATGTGCATGGTGTGCATGTTGATACAACTAAGATCCAATTCATCCATGATTGATCAGCCCCAACTATGCTCATTGAGCTTCAAATATTCTCAGGCCTTTCCAATTTCTATCAAAGTTTTATGTTGTGATTCTCCCATATTGCATGGACCCTCAACCAAATAACCAGAGGTGGTGGTAAGGAAAAATTTGTGTGGCTCATGTCCCAATAGAAATCCTTCGATAATATGAAGCAATGCTTGTGCTCCGCCCCAGTGCTTTCATTACCTAACCTAGAACAACCCTTTGAGATTGAGACAAATGCTTCAAACTATGTTGTGGGTGCAGTCGTCACTCAACGCGACCACCCTGTGGCCTATCATAGCGAGACACTATCATATGCCATCTGTAAGTACCCTACTTGCGACAAAGAAATGTACTCCATTGTGCGATCCTGCTGCTAGTGGAGGCATTACATTATCAGGAAGGAGAAAATCATCCACACTGATCATAAGCCGCTACAATTCATGTAGACACAAGGCAAATTGCATAATGTTTTCCATCAAAAGTGGTCCACATATTCGCAACAGTTCCACCTCAACATCAAGTATATAAAAAAAAGTACCAAATAATTCATTGATTGTCTCAGCCAACCTCCAGTCGTGGCACTCACCATAGTGCTCGATTCTTGCGACCATGATACCTACAAATGGATACACCTCTACAACAAAGATCCTGACTTCGCCAAGACCTACCAGATGTTGGGAACAAACACAACTGACACTAATTAACATTTTCAGGATGGGTTGTTGTTCCATTTGGGCCATTTATACTTTCCATCAAGCGAGCGAGCGAAGTTGCTTTATGAATCCCACTACATTCGGGTGGCATGACACTTTGGCATGGAAAAGACAATGGCAGTGTTGTAGCAACATCTCTATTGGTCGAAACTTCAACAGGATGTCAACAAGTTTATCCGGTCCTCCACTGCCTACGCTATTTCCAAATCAACCATTAAGAAACAATGCCTTTACACTCCTCTACCTACTCCTAATAGGCCTTAGGAATCCATCTCAATGGACTACATGTTGGGGCTTCCGTCCACCAAATGGGGAAATGACTGTGTTTGTGTGGTTGTTGATCGCTTTTCCAAGATGATGATTCTGTCCGATTGAAAGAAGAGCATCACAACAAAGGTCACTACCAAAATCTTATTTGAATGAGTGTAGGTACACTTTGGGATCCCACAAACCATTATCTCATATTGGGACAACTAGTTCCTCAACACATTTTGGTCGAGCCTCTAGTCACTGTTGGATACTAAGCTCATCAAGTCCACTACCTTCCACCCCCAGATGGATGGCCAAACCGAGGTCATTTACCGGATGATCGTGCACATCCCGTGTATGTACAATTCCAAGCACCCCCGCACCTTGGATGAGAGTCTTCCCTATGTTCAACACAACTACAACAGAGCCATACAAATCTCAACTGAACACAACCCCTTTCAGGTGGGGTTGGGATTTCAACCATTGGGTCGCATAGATGTTTCAATACCCCTTTCAACCACCCAGAGAGACTCGTGGCATGGAGCTGACAAAGCCACCCGATTCATTGAGCAGATCCAACACATCCACCAATAGGTTCGAGACATTTTACAAAAGTCCAATGCCAAGTACAAGAAAAGCCGTGATCAACATCGGGTGCCACACCATTTTCAGGTGGGAGACAAAGTTTGGCTACACTTGTAGAAAAAATGCCTTACAAGGCCTCATTGGAAGCTTCTTCCACTCCATTATGGACCCTACAACATCACCAAGGTTGTGGGTGACAATTATTTTGAGCTCAACCTTCCCCGATTCCCTAGCTTGCACCCAGTATTCAATGTGGACCTCCTTCGGCCTTATTTTCCACCATTATTGGACACCTTGAAGATAGAAGAACAATTAACACCAACAGAGCTCAACCCTGACTGCATGGAACATGCATCCACTGATCATATTTATGAGCTAATTATATTTCTATAAACAACCTACATAAAATGTCAACCCGGGAAGGTAGACTTTGAGGCACTGACACCATATGTGCAGAAATGGAGAAAGAATATGTCTTCAGCTAGTTATCAACAACTCTAATAACTTGATACTAACTCTAAAAATTTCTTTAATCAACTATGAAAATATTGTATTCTCTTTCATAAAAGGAGTACTGAATTCATTTCTATGTATATGCTCTGATGATAGTCCACTTAATGCTTGAATTCCTTATCTCTTTCAAGAAAATCATACTCAACATATGGATATTCTACCTTACAGGAAAATGATTGGAAGGTTATACATCTAATCAAATCAAACCATCACTGAACTTAGAACTAAATGTCTTCAAAAGATTACTCCTTCATCAACCATACTTCTAAAGAACTATGAAGCAACTTATTCCACTGTTATCTAATTTCGATCTGCACATCCTTCTAAAAAATGTCAGATATAATCAAACTCTTCTTCCACACTTTAATCACCAATAAAACTTGCAACAATACTGAAAATAAATATACCTCTGTAATTTCAGACTATTTCAACTGTCACACTCACATAACACCTATTTACTTTTGAAATCAAGCAACTTTTCTGATTCATGAAGATGACTATTGTTGCACTCAACTATCTTATTCAAGATCAAATACTTCTGTATCTTGAAGGAATGAAAGCATCATGACATAACTTCAACCTGCTACCATAAGAAATTTGCAAAGATTTAAACTCATACCATATAAATAATCTTATGGAAAAACAATTATAATGACCTAAGATGTAAACATACCCAAGTTGGGGGCTCTTCCAGACTCAAGATGTACACATATCTCTGTTACTATCACATCAAACTCATGAAATTTGTCTTCTATTATATAAAATAGTAAACAACATGATGGAGTTTAACAATCAACCAAATCTTCCTCTGTATATCTATCTATATATTCCCCTCTTGTCTATCTATTACATCGTATCCCCTTTTTATAATCCAGTCTAAAATAGAGGATCGATCCAAAAATAGATCATCTACCAACATCAACCATATTCTCCTATATTCTTGTGATGACATGCTATTTATAGGAGAAGTAAATACAATCGTTACATGATTCCATGACCGAAGGCAGGGAATCATGCTATCGTTCCATATCAATTGGAAGCATTAACTAAAATTGGATTCTCCATCCATGATGCTAGGAACCTATTATGAAGGGATAAGATCCATCTAAGACCTCCAACAAACATACTCTAAGTGGAAAAAAAGATCCTCAAAAGATGGATAATACCAAACCAACGAACCATCCTCCATGTCTTGCGCCACCTATTTCGGTAGTCAGAGTGCTCTGGTTGACTACCAGAATGTCAAAACATAGGATTTCAGCTGCTAGAGTGTCTAAGACTATGCTACTGCCAAATGATAAAGTAAATCCCTTTGAAATCACCTGCATGGATTCCAAAATCATACTGCAAACCTCAAGTTAGCCAAAATAAAAAATCTTCATTGTATTTATTCATTAAAACATAAGCAATATATATTTAAAGACTTCATTAATCATTTGTGGTTTCTTGGAGATAAATAAGCTATGGAATAGGTATCCCGAGTTAAAATTGGAAAATTAGTGATAAGTATAGAGACATATAGGCAAAAAGAAGCCAAAATTGGAGGCCAACATTCCCCCCAAGCCTGAATATTTTCATGTCTCCATGAAACAAAATGATAGTGTTATGTAGATTGTACAGTCCTTGCTGGTCGTGTCATCATATCATCCCGAGAAGAGGAAGCTATTACTGGTTTATGCCTCAGTTTCCAAATAATCTTCTTCAAATATGCATTTTGTCTCTCTACATTGGCAAGTTTGATATACCATTCCTTAGATTTTGTGAAAAGAACTTTATAACTCATATCCAATTTGTCATACTTTTTGGACAACTTATGATAAGACTTCTGTAAAAATATATTATCATCCTTACTCTCAAGAATTTCTTTTTAAGCTCCTTCCTAGTCTTTCTTTTCATGGGTTTCTTGTTAGATGAGGATTCTCCATACTTTTCCTCTATCTACTTAGACTCCTTTACCTTATCCTCTTTATTTTTGTAGATTTCCCTAAGGTATATTCAAGAGAAGGTTCCTCATCTTGTTCTTCTGATTTCTTATACACCCTTTTTTCAATTCCCTCCTTCCTTGGCTCTTCCGAGTCCTTTAAATCCTGAACAGGTAAAGATTGTGGTTCCTCAATTTGTATATTTGCTAAGTGTGGTTCTTCCTCTATTGGTGGTCCTTCCTCGGCTTCTTTCTCTAATGCACTAGAAATAGGTGGAATCAATTTTTTCCTAGTCAGTGACCGAGTCCTTGGTCCTTTAGGGCTATTTTGCACAACTTCTAATTCTTGATCTACTTCCAATGTCCCTTTGTGAACATGAGAATTCACTTTTCTTCCTATATTGTTGGATATATTCTTACTTGAATCATGCTTAGACAACATTAGAGCCTCAGTTGGAGTGGCCTGTGGTAATTTTCCACTATCTTCAACCTTCTTAGTTGAAATTTTTAATTTACGTAGAGGAGTGGCTCAAAAATTTTTAGATGGAGAGGCCAGGATAAGGTTCGGAGCTGAAGGATTCAACTCGAGTCTAGACCAAAACAAAAATTGACCCCAAGTCTGGTTCTTCTTTCATACTTCTCCTTCTACCAATGGTTTAATCAAACTCTGGTGAAATAGATTGGTACTAACATATTTGGGATGAGTTTGAACTCGTGTAGCCATCTTAGTTAGAATTTTCCAAAGATTAAATGGAAGATTCATTCTTTGTGTTCCTTTGAAATGTAAAAGAAATCGAATATGATAAAGAAATGTGACATCATACCTTCCCTCACAGGTGATACATTGCTGAGTGACAAACAACACATCCCTCCATTCCTCGATAAGCCATTCTCTAGGTACACCCTTGATCCAATTAGGGTTATTATGTCTCGACATAAGAAATTCATTCCTAATTAAGCCTTTTAATTAACATCATTTTAAACCATCGTTCCCCATCATAGGGAATGCTTATATATTCAACAACAAAACCCTCAGACACCTGTATAACCAGTTCTCCCACTCGATCTTCTTGGCCATTAAAGGTCTCTGCAAACACTCTGGTTACATTAACATTGTTCCCATTCAATCGCTCATAAAAGGCATCCACCCCACTTTTTCAATTCGTTGTCTACACCCCAGATATGCTTTGAACAACTCATCCACTATCGGCTCAAACCTGGGTACTTTGGCCTTCAACATGAATATTACCCCGTTTTTCCTCTATTGCTTGAGTAAAATGGAGAAAAGACACAGAAGGGCCAACATACGATATTGCTTGAAACGATGTGAATACATTAACCTATCCAATTGTTTGCTAACTAAAGCAACAAAATATAAGCTTGTATATGTATTGATTTGAATCCTTGCAGTGATTCAAATCAATGGCAAGTACCTAAATGATACATGTAGTTACTTCATACTATTTTACAAGGTGAACTACAAGTCATGAGATATTGATAAAAGGATGTGTCATGCATTATGGAGGAAGCACGATGTGTAGGAGATAATGGACGACTAAGTGGATAATCATGGTAAGGGATGAGAAGGTGATCAACTAATCCTTAATCATATTCCTCTAATTCCTTAATAAACAATACAAATCCAATGAACTTACCTCGACTTACCATGAGCGTACCGTTGCCACCTTAAGTATGGATGCAAAGCACCATCATGTTCTGAGATAGAATTTGAATCATATGATTTCAGTATTGGACTCTAGTGTAAAAACTATCAGATGAAGAATTCTGTTAGTCGACTTGATTCCATGATAATAGTCATTATCAAAACACAAAGTGCTTGTACTGGGATTCCAGGTAACTTTTCCACCACAAGAATTTCCTCCCTTATGATAGGAGTAAGAGAAACAACAATATAGGTCTTGAATTGTGAATTATATCCCAATGGTACAAAAACATCCAGATCTTGAATGTTTCTGAAAAGCACATATTTGGTAATAATTGTTTTTAACCAATTAAAGTCCCTAAAATGTTCTCCCATAGAGAGATCCAATCTCGTGAAAGATAGATCTATATTTCCATCACATATGGTCTGAGATCAACATCTGAATATATTCTCTTTTAGGAGATCAATAGTTAAATATAGGTGCATAATGTATTGACAAATACATAGATCTTCAATTAGAGAATCTTCCACTGCTTAGAAGTCTAGTTCTTATCAGAAGAAAAAGTCTTTGGCTAGCTAGATACTCTCATCCTTTTATTGAAAAACAAAATTTTGTTGCATTATTCCCATACTTAACTATCTGCAACATTTCTATTCCCTATCCTACCTACTTGAAAAGAAAATGAATTTATTTCAAGTATATGTATGTTTCCAGTGAATCCATGTTCGTAGCAGGCTTGTAAATAATTTCATGCTCGGGTTTAGAATGAAAAATTTATCATGTACTTGAACATGAAGGATCAACTGATTGTTCTGATGAGATGCTATGATTTGTTGAAGAAGGAATCTATTTGCTGTCTCGATCCTTGATTGGAACCATTCTTCAATATAATTGAACTTTGTCAATACTCCTTGTGCAGTCACTTGCATGCTCTGTGAATTTGAAAGAATTCACTTCTCATGATTCCGAATGTTGACTTGTGGAGCTTCAAAGACTCCTACATTTTCCTGAAGACAACAAGGAGTTAAATATGCAAGAAATTCTATAATTTCAGGTTCCAAAGTTTCTTCATCTAATGGAGTCTCTTGGTTCTTTATTTGCGCTGCAGGCTAACAAGGAAGTTCCAGTGGGTTGCTCTCCATATCCTCCAAAATATCTTGTAGAAACATTTCTTCTTACCCAACAATTTTTTAGACTTCTCTTTAATTCTTTCTCTGGTTGGTGTTGTTGTTGCTTCTAAAGTAGGGTAATTCTTCTTATTTGAAAATGAAAATCACATAGCTAAAATGAATTCTCGTAGATCACATCAACTGAAAATAATTCTTGAAAACCACACCTTTGAAAACTTAATTCACACAAATAAAACTAAAATAAATCCTTACAAAACTAAATCCAATCACAACTGCAAAGCTGAACTTGCACACCTTATTGGAATGAAATATGACACTGTTGAAAATAAAGACATACTTGCATCAAAAGTAACTGCTGAAGTCTAGATACTTGGCGAAGCTTTGGAGGAACCCACTATAGTATATGCGTAGTTTCTTACCTCCCTTCTTACCATTCCTCCTCCACCCAGCCTTCAACAAATACAACACAAACCCTATTCTCCAATCCTTTTTAGTACCTCCTCGACAACGATGCCAAAATGATGAGCTAATTATATTGCTATAAACAACCTACATAAAATGTCAACCTGAGAAGGTAGATTTTGAGGCACCAACACCATATGCTCAGAAATGGAGAAAAAACATGTCTTCAACTGGTTATCAACAACTCTAATAATTTGATACTAACTCTAAAACTTTCTTTAATCAACTATGAAAATATTGTATTATCTTTCATAAAAGGAGTACTGAATTCATTTCTATGTATATTCTCTAATGATAGTCCACTTAATGCTTGAATTCCTTATCTCCTTCAAGAAAATCATACTAAACATCTAGATATTCTACCTTACAGGAAAATGCTTGGAAGGTTATACATCTAATCAAATCAAACCATCACTGAACTCAGAACTAAATGTCTTCAAAAGATTACTCCTTCACCAACCATACTTCTAAAGAACTATGAAACAACTTAATCCACTATTATCTAATTTCGATGTGCACATCCTTCTAAAAACTATCAGAAATAATCAAACTCTTCTTCCACACTTTAATCACCAATAAAACTTGAAACAATACTGAAAAGAAATCTACCTCTGTAATTTCAGACTATTTCAACTGTCACACTCACATAACACCTATTTACTTTTGAAATCAAGCAATTATTTTGATTCATGAAGATAACTATTGTTTCACTCAACTATCTTATTCAAGGTCAACTACTTATATATATTAAAGGAATGAAAGCATAATGATATAACTTCAACTTGCTATCATAAGAAACTTGCAAAGATTTAAACATAATAGATAAATAAGCCTATGGATTTTTTTTTATCATGACCTAAGATGTAAACCTACCCAAGCTGGGGGCCCTTCCAGACTCAGGATGTATACAGATCTCTATTACTATCACATCGAACTCATGAAATTTATCTTCTATTATATAACACAATAAAAAATATGATGGAGTTTAACAATCAACCAAGTCTTCCTCTGTATATCTATCTATCTATTCCCCTCTTATCTATCTATTACATCGTATCCCCTTTTTATAATCCAGTCTAAAACAAAGGATCGATCCAGAAATAGATCATCTACCAGCACTAGCCATATTCTCCTATATTCTTGTGATGACATGCTATTTATAGGAGAAGTAAATACAATTTTTACATGATTCCATGACCGAAGGCATGGAATCATGCTATCGTTCCATATCAATTTGAAGCATTAACTAAAATTGGATCTTCCATCCATGATGCTAGGAACCTGTTATGAAGGGATAAGATCCATCTAATACCTCCAAAAAACATACTGCAAGTGGCAGAAAAAATCCTCGAAAGCTGGAGAATACCAAACCAACGAACCATCCTCCATGTATTGTGCCACCTATTCCGGTAGTCAGAGTGCTCTGGTTGACTACCAGAATGTCAAAACATATGATTTCAGCTGCTAGAGTGTCTAAGACTATGCTGCTTCCAAATGATAAAGTAAATCCCTTTGAAATCACCTGCATGGATTCCAAAATCATACTGCAAACCTCAAGTTAGCCAAAATAAACAATCTTCATTCTATTTATTTATTAAAACATAAGAAATAAATATTTAAAGACTTCATTAATCACTTTTGGTTTCTTGGAGACAAATAGGCTATCAAATAGGTATCTAGAGTTAAAATTGGCAAATTAATGATAAAGATAGAGACATATAGGCAAAACGATATCACAAAAGAAACAAAATTGGAGGCCAAAAAATATCGTGGACACATAGGTCAAGGGAACTCGCTAGCAGAGGATCCAACTTTATTGGGTTGTTAAAGTAGGGTAGTTCCTGCACCAAGGCAAGTGGCTCACCCGGGGCCAAATTTCCTCATTTGATGGGGGCACTCAACGCAATGGATACCATTGATTCCTAAGGGGCAAGGATTGATCCAAGAGGATATCAGTGGCCACCCACCTTGTCCAACTGGTTCAAAACAATTTTTTGACAACTTACTATTTTTAGAAGTTTTCCAGTTCCTGAACTTCCGGGGCCATTTTGTGGGCCTAAATGATGATTTTGCCTGACCAGGAACCTCAATAATATTTGAAGTCTTTTATTGAGCCCCATAAATTAATCTCCTCATCAATACCTTTCCAATGAGCTATCGTTCACCCTAAACGAAGATCATATGAAAAAGTTACAAGCCCAAGAAGTTGATGTACTAACTTACCCCAATGGGGCCCACATGACTTTTGGCACTTCATCTCATAGGGTTAGGTTTTTGGATGTCAAGGGTTTTGGAATTCATGTTTATTGTAAAAATTTCTTTAGAGCCTCATTGTACTCATTTTCTTGTGAACGAACGTAGCCATCACATCTCTTCTCAAAGATACGCTGCCCCCATTCTAGCAAGCTTGTTTTTAGTTTGTATTTTATAGTTTTCAACATATTTCTTATTTAATAGAAGTCAAGTTTTGTTGTATCTCTATTATTGTTCACTGTGCCTCTATGTTAATACTATAAATCTGTGGTTTCATTTCGTTTCTCTCATAAATCCGTATCAGTAATCCAAGGGTGTTGGTGCCTCCTTCCAGTTGGTACAGGTAAAGACAAGGAGTAGTGGCTTCCTTTGTTTTGGTGCACATAAAATGAATGTAATATTTATTATTTTAAGAAAGTGTTAGCACTAAGAGTAACCCTCAAATTGCGAGAGGATAAGCCTAGTACCCATCAAAAGTTTTGGTGGATGTTGGTTTTATGAATGGAGGTCAACATGATAAAACCTAGTACAATAATGATTTTAATACAAAAACTAGACAAGAAATGCACAGGGACGTGAGGGCCTCATTAAATTCAGTCAATGATTGAGTTTAAGTATGAGAAGAAGGAAGAATTAGTGAGAGAGGTGAACAAGTATGCTGTGGGCATTCGGATTTCAAGCAGCTTGGTGAAGAAAAACTCAGGGTCAAGAGCATTCTTGAACTCAATATTCAGACACTGAAATATGTCATAGCATCATAATAATCAAACCTACATTATCACGCAACTACAATAACTCGACTGGATCCTCCATGCCTAATATTTTCAGCGTAAGGGGAAATAAGTTAACAAGGAAGCTGACTAAAACTGGTTACAACAAAACTGTAATCAAACTTACATTACAATAGAACTACAACCCTCGATTGGATCCTCCATGCCTGAGTTTTTTAGCGCAGTTTTTACAAAGAGATGAGAGAAGCTAAATTCTATTAATGCGAAAGTCTCAAGTTTGATACATAACCAGAGAACAACTCATGCATCAAAATATTACAAAATAGGGAGCTATGATCAACCTATTGACGACCCTAATAAAATATCAAACTGGTCTATTTATACTTAGACCAGTCCACTACTGCCAGGAGTGTGACCTGACAATGCCATTCAAAGCTTTGCGTTTGAAAATTTCTCTGTCAGACTGGACGTGTTTCTCTCTATGAGACACAAACCCGGCTCAGTGAGGACCTATAGAAACTGACCATCGCTGTACCCTGTTGACAGTCTGACCTCCTCGGCCATAACTATCGAGCCTTCCATTTTTGGGTTGAGTTGAGTTTTCATCTACCAACCCCTGCCTCATTAACTAAATCTTCATCGGGATTAGAGCGTGGTGAGACGAGCGATATGTAGAAGACCACTTATCGCAATTGGATTGGACACCGAGGTTGTGGAAGTCAACCCTCACTTATTAGCTGATCGCTCCTTGGGATTGGAGTGTAATGGGACAACTGTCGGGTGACCACTTGTCGACCCGGGATAGGGCGCTATAGGCGCATGTGCATATCGGGGTCGTGAAAAGTGGTTTGGAACTTCACCACTTTCAGGCCCGATATGCACCTCCTTCTGACACGTCGCCTCCCCACAAAACCATGGTTTCAATATCGACCCGCCCTTCAAATTTTAACGTCTGTGCATGTTGCGGCCCCGATATGATTAACGACCGTTGATCTAGAGGGGAGTTGAGATATGGCGCACCAACTACTTTTAACACCCCCACCAAAATTTGATCTGCTCACTAACTTTGGAGTCCTTCCATCTGCGTTTGGAGGTAGCGCCACTTCGAAAATGCCCAGGGAAAAATGCCATTGTAATTTCCTTTGCCTGCTTTGTGCGCTGATGGATGTCACCTGCGAACTCGAACAACTGTATGTGATAACATTTAGCTCTATAGGGGATGGAATGCTCCCTGTTACTGCCAAGAATGTGCAATTTCAATGCCTTAGATTTGGGTTATGGAGTCTCTTATTTAAACATAAAATGAATGGAAATGGTAATTACAATGGCGGAAAGCCAATCATGGCTTAAACAAAATATTTTTTCAGAAAATGCCCATTGACAGTGTTGCCAAAATCTTCAGAGTCCTCCAAGCTCTGCAACTTATGGGTGTTATTCGAAAATAATTCAAAGATATTGAATGGACTAGTCCATAAGGCTTCAAATTTTCCATGTTTTCCTTTGTCTTGCTTGGGGGCGTCCCACTTGAGCACCCGATCTCCCAGCTAGAAATTCTCCTTGCTTGCCCTCTTGTCCAAGGCCTGTTTTATTTCTTGTTGGCGATCATGAGCTTTATCAAGTAACTACTCCCCAGTCTGCTTCACTTCCATCAACTGTTGTATCCTCCTAACCATATCATCGGGTTCTCCTTGGTGGTCTTGGAGGAATTTTTCCACAGACAGGGCAAGATAGGAAGGAAAAATGGCCTCCACCCCATACACCAGCTGAAAAGGGGAAACACCCAACGACCTCTTTGTTGTGACCCTGTCATCCCATAATGAAAATTTCAGTTTTGATTCCCAAGCTTTCTTGTTATCTTCTAACAACTTCTTGATGATTTTTATGAGACTCTTGTTAGAGGATTCTGCTAAACCATTTTCCCGAGGGTAGTAGGGAGTAGAATGGATTAATTCAATTCCATACTTCTCACAAAACTTGATTAATGGTTCAACTTTGAAAGAGGCATCATTGTCTGTGACAATCTTGCTTGGACAACCAAATTTGGACATGGTATCTTCAAGGAAGCTAATGATCACCTTGTGAGAGACACTCCTTGTAGGGATGGATTCTATCCATTTGGTAAAATAATCAGTGGTAGTCAAAATCCACTTGTGTTGGCAACTTGAGGTTGGGTGGATCTCTCCATTGAAGTCAAGACCCCACTGCTGAAAAGGTCCAGAAACCATTACAGGTTTCAAAGGAAAATATTTGAGCTGCTGCCTTCCAACAAACTTTTGACATTTGACACATGCTCTAATCTTTGCACAAACATCATTAAAAAGGCTGGGCCATAAATACCCAGCTCTGAGGATCTTGTAAGATTGGGTCCTCCAGAAATGATGTCCCCCACATAAGCTGTCATGAAAATCTGATATGGATTTTTGGGCCTCTTGTAGGTCTAGACATCATAACAGAACTCCGAGAGGGTACTTCCAGTACAAAATTTGATCGATGAGACATTATTTGATTGCTTTAAGCTTCAAATCTCTTGCCTTGTTTTTGTCCAAACCATCAGGGGGCCTTAACTTCTACAGAAAATATATGATGTCTTTGTACCAGGTGCATTCTGCTAAGTTGAGGCTGATATGAGAGTCTTTATAAAAAATCTTAGTTTTCTTATTCTCTAAATTTATGTTCATAATATTTAATCCTAAAGCCTTGCAGTTTGATTCAGCTAGTAGCCTTGGCTAAACCTTGGCCTTTCACCAACTTGGTGGGCCTTATTTCTAGCCCGAACTCCAAAATTTTGGCCATCCATTTGCTTCTCTTCCCATCTATATCAAGCTGGATCAATATCTCTTTTACCGAGGCTGAGGGAACATATGCAGTGATTTTTGAATGCAGAACATAGATTATGAAATCCTTGAGGGATTTGACAAAAGAATATGCTTGCTTTTCCATGATATCATACCTTTTTTCTGCATCCCTCAGTGCTCTGCTGAAAAAGGAAATAGGCTTCTCTAACCCCTCTGTATTTCTCTATAGCAAAACAACAACCAATGTATCATATGAGGCAAAATAAAATATCAGAAATTCTTTAGAATAGTCAGGGATAATGAGCATAGGTGCTTCAGTCAAATCCCTCTTAATTTGGTCAAAATAATTTATGGACTCAGAAGTTCATTTCACTTTGTTCCCCTTCCTAAGCATGGCTGTAATGTGCTTAACCAACTCGACAAAATTAGAAACGAATCTCCTCAAAAATTTGATTTTACCCAAGAAAGACTGAACCTATTTCTTAGATCTGGGAAAATATAAGGTCTGGATGGCCTCTACTCTGCTTGGATCAGTTCTTACCCCTTCTGCTGACACAATATTCCCCAATAATTTTCCCTCTCTCATAGAAAACAAAGACTTCTTTGGATTGAGGGAGAGACCAAATTTTATAAACTTCAGGAAAACTCTCCGCATATGATGACAATGCTCTTTATTAGATCTTGAGAATATTGTAATGTCATCCAGATAGATGACTACAAATTTTTCCTTCTCCCTAATGAAGGCAATGCCCATGGCTCACTAAAAATTTACTCCTGCGTTCATCAATCCAAAGGGCATTTTAGCATACATGAATGTGCCCCAAGGAGTAGTGAAAAATGCCTTTTCTCTATCTTCAGGTAGGACAAATATATGATTGTAGCTAGAAAAACCATCAATCATGGACATTCTAGATGAGCCAGTCAGTCTCTGCAAAATGTGCTCCATCTTTGGCAAGGGGTAGTTATCCTTTTTGGAGCTCCTGTTCAATTTTTTGAAACCAACACATAACCCGATTTATCCATTCTTCTTCTTTACATGCACCAAATGAGCCACCCATTCTGAAAATCTCAAGGGGATGATGATCTAGGTATCCAACAATTTTTTTACTTCCCTTTCCATAATAGGCAAAAACATGGGGTTTATCTGTTTGAGTTTCTTCCTGAAAGGTTTTGTCTCTTCTTTCAAAGGGATTTTTTGTTCCATGATGTCTGTGTCATATGTTATTAAGTCTTCATATTTCCAAGAAAAAACATCAACAAACTCCCTCAAAAGCTTGACATACTCAACCCTTTTCTCCTTTGACAAAATGCTAGACAATTTGACATAATTGGGATCCCCCTCTATTCCTAAATTGCATTCAGTCACATCAGCCTCTTCAGTTGAACCTTTAACTTTCACAACTACATCATTATTGTCAAAAAATCTTTCCAAGGGCACTACTCCCTTCGAAATATGGTTACTAGGCAACTGTACAATATGATGGTCAACAATTTTATTCATGAAAGCATCAACATGAGATCTTTCTCTAGTATCATGATCCTGATCAATATGCGAATCAGAGAATTCATCCATAGTCTCAAGAAACTTTTTTATCTCAAGATCGTCCTAAAAAACCTTCCAGTGTTTGACATTGTCAGGAATAGAGGGTCTGTATGTTACTTCCACCTCATACTTGAGCGTTGGGGGTAAGGGGACCTTGAAATTGCTTGCTGATACAACCAATGAATCTTCCATATAGTTCTTCTCTCTTGGAACAAATGAGATATTAAAATCCAAGAAGAAACTGTCAACACAATCCCATACTTCATTTCTGTAGGCCCCTAACCTGGGGTTCTTAGCCTGATACATATTTCTGACCTGCTGTACAATTAACTCAACATCTCTAAAAACTGATAGCTCTTCAATCTTCATGTCTTTGGAAACTCTCAGACCCAAAACAAGAGCTTCATATTATGCCACATTATTTTTTGTTTCAAATTAAATCTTATAAGACATAGATATGGTCTCTTAGGTAGGGGAAATGAAAACTACCCCAGCTCCAACACCTTCTTTGGAAGAGGCTCCATCAAAAAACATTTTCCAAATAGAGGCATTGGACGGAGGGTCTTCACAAGTGGTGATGGGCTGCTTTCTGATTTCAATGGTTGCTTAAGGACCATCAATGAGTTGTAGCATAATGGTTCCCAGATTGGTGTTTACTGCAAAAATGGGGTGGTTGGTTGTATTTGATTCATCATTGATGATGTAAGCAAGTTGTGCTTCCCTATAAAGCCTTCTTTGTTCTCCTCCAAACACAGGAATATTGGCATATGAAAGATCCATTTGCAAGGTTCTCTCCAGTATTTTTATCCAATATTTAGACAACAACATCCCAAACTTAGGGGGGACATCAATCACTACGATATCCATGACCACAATCTTCATTGGCAACTTGAACAAAGACACAACCAAGTCCTTAATAACCCTGAGGCACTTCACCTTCCTGGAATCAAATGAGTACAGGTCATGATAAGCCTTTGTGACCTCCAACCCAAGCTCTTCCATGACAATATTAGGCATAAGATTTTGATATGCCCCTGAATCCATCATGCAGTTGTGCAACACCTTATCATGGATGTTCAATGTTGTATAGAAAGGAGGGGAGGAGTCATCTCTATCCTCAACAAAGGTCCCATTATGAAAATAGGATTTTCATCTTGGAGGTTGACTGAATCAGTGGAATAAGATGAAGGCTCAGGCTGCAACACTTTGGAAAGGTACTTCTTGAAATACTCATTTTTAACTAGCTCTAAGAAAGGCACATGGATTTTAATATTTTGGGTCTCATTATCAAAGATAAAAGAAGAGGGAGGCTTCAAAATCTCCTTCACCTCTGGGACATGGTTCTTGCTCACTTCTTGGGATTCCGTGTCTCCTTTTCTTTTCTACTAGCTGCCACCTCCTTAACATGATGCTATGTTCTAGTAGGCTGCTTAGGAATGCCATGCTTTCCCTCTTTCTTCTTGGACTTGAGGTTATATCTATTTGGTTGGCCACTGGTCCTTTCCCCTTTGCGCATCTCATTTAGCTAGCTATCCATGAGGGACTCTTCATATGAAAACTGAGTTAAATGAGGTAACGAAGAGGTGTCACCTAGGCAATGGATTTCAGGATCTGCATCTTCTTCCTCTCCTTCATTAGTAACCAGATTATTTTAGAGAGGGGTCCAGATCTTTTGATCATCCCTTTTTCTTTGATCTCTCTAGATTTCGTGAGGGGTATTATTTGGTCTTCTGAAATTACCCTTGTTATCAACATTTTGGGCACTCTTATAGCCCTGTTTCCCTTCAAATTTCAATTTCTCCCTTTCTGCAGAAAGTGATTTAACCAGTTTAGTCAGCTCATCCACCGGAGGGTGGGAAGCAGAGGAACCGGAGGTTGAAGCTTCAAACTTTCCTTTTCTTCTGTTTATATCAACCTTACTCCTAAGTTTGTCAACTGCCAGAATATTGGACTCTACTTCTAGGGCTGCATCTTGCATATGAGCCAAGGAGGTAGCTCTTCTTTCTCTTAGAAGGAGGAAAAACTCAGGGTTAAAGGCACTAGCATAAGTGATATTGGTAGAGGTTTCAGTAGGCTTAATCTCAGTGGGAATCTTATTGTACATTTTATTAAATCTCTTAGAGAAGCCTGAGAGAAATTCCCCTTCTCTCTTTAGAGATCCAAACTCCGTGATGTAATAAATGAAGTCTTTTTTATCCCCCCAATGTCTTAAAAATGCATCGTCTAGAGATTCAATCTTGCCAATAGATCTAGGAGTCAGACTCTTGAACCATTTTCTAGCCTCACCATCAAGGCTCTGTACAAAAAATCTCAACCAAAGATATTCATTTTCAATATTACGATTATCTGCATAACTGTAGAAAGCTGAAAGGTGCTCTTCAACAATGATGTCTTCCTCTCCTGTAAACTTGGGGCATGTACTTGAGGTAATCTCCTACCGGGAGGGGATTCATAGGCTATGGAAAAACAAAAGGGGCATACCTAGCAGCTACTATGGCGTCCATTTTGTTTCTGGGAGGATTCGTACCTTCCATTGGGATGTGGACTGTAGGAGAACCAAGGGGAGATGGGGTTCAGACATGTGATACTGGAACTGTGTTTCTAGGGGAGAAAGGAAAATAAGTTTCCCCTTCTTTAGATGCAACAACTATGACAAGAGGAGTAGGGAGACCCAAAGTAGGAAAATATTCTAAGCTTCCAGGTATGAACACCTTACAATCTCAGGGGAAACATGAGTGTCAAATCTTTCTTCTAAATGAGTCCTAGAAGGGGAGAATTCAACAAGGGAACTCCCAAAATTTAAACTCCTTGAAACTCCAACAGATGGTATAGCAGGAGAATTAGATGCAACTACTGGAGTTTTGAAAAAAACATCATACAAATTATCAGAATCACTTGATACAATAGTTGAAATTCCTTCTCGAGGGGTCTTTGTAAGTTTTAAACCTGTGAAGTAAAGAAATGCATATAGATTTTAAAGCAAAATAGAATTTAATCAATGGCTCATTCACATAGTACACAAAGATTTATACCAGAAACCCTCAACCGGGAAAACCTTTCTTATATTCATTATATCGAATTTCACCATTCACCATACAATATATACAATGTTTTTAGGTATTCCGTAGATACCAAAACCCTAGTCCCTTAATCCAGGATTAATTTAGTAAACCGCTAAAAATAGCAAAATCTGCAGTTGTCGAATCTGACGTGCCCACACACACACATGCAAAGAATATAATACATACCCAAAATTCTCCCACTTGTTGTTTTATTTGCATCGAGGGGTCCCAATATTATATAGTCAACAATCCAGGGCATTAATGCCCATTGTTACTCTACACCAGGATAACTTTTCTATGCTTACAGACTTTGTTAATGAATATGCAACATTCTTCAAAGTGTCAACCTTTTCCAACAACACCTTCTTTTCCTCAACCATGTCTCTCACAAAGTGATACTGAACATCAATATGCTTTGTCTTTGAATGAT
>JZKD02S1677077.1:58561-69957 GCA_000966675.3 Picea glauca | reverse complement strand
CATCAAAGGAATCATATGTATTAGTAGTGAAGAGGATTTTCAGATATCTCAAAGGAACATAAGAGTTTGGATTATGGTATCCAAAAGGAAAGAATCTATCACTTATTTCCTACACAAATGTAGATTGGGTAGGTTGCATTAATGACCGATGAAGCACCAATGGAGCAACGTTCTACTTGGGTAAGTGTTTAGTATCTTGGCTAAGAAAGAAACAATCATCAATATCTTTATCTATAGCCGAGACAGAGTATATTGCAACATCAACATGTTGTACACAGGTTCTATGGATGAAACAAACTTTGACAGGTATACAAGTTGAGTATGATGAGCCCATTCTAATCTGTTGTGATAATACAAGCGCCATTGGTATCTCAAAAAACCCGGTGATGCACTACAAGACGAAACACATTCCAATCAAGTATCACTTTCTACAAGAATAGGTTATAGAGAAGAACATCAAAGTTGAATATGTGGGAAAAAAAGAACAAGTGGCATACATCTTTACAAAACTGCTTCCATAGGAATCCCTTGAGTATCTTTGCTAGAGACTAGGAGTAATTTCTACTCCAAAATTAATGCTTTTGAATGCTTATCTTATATGTATTAGATGTACATGAGGAAGCACCATAAATATGAAAAAGGGGGAGAGATTTATCAGATGCAAAGGTAAATGTTTGGAAAGAGAGCATCGATGCATGTTTCCAAGGGGAGAGATTGTCACAAGAGAAGAATGAGAAATATGACTTCAGAGTGATACCCTTTGTCAAAGGGGGAGATATTATTCATATGAAGGGAAAGAGAGTAATCAAAGGCTTATAAACACAAATAAAAATCAAAGGCACATAGATAGGGGGAGTATCCCTAAGGAGAGTTCAGTCAGGGGGATCAACCCCAAAGGGAGATACCCTTTTCCATTGATTTCAAAGGGGGAGGAATAGAAACATTGATGAAGAGTATAAGCATGAATGTTATCATGACTAAGTGTTTCCATCAATGTTGGTGTTGCCATCGATGCCAAAGGGGGATATTGTTAGACAATTGGCTTAGTTTGATGGATAGTTGGTATGGATTGTTGGTTGTCATTGATGTCAACCATTGGAGAGTGATATTGTAGATTGATGTCAATCCTTAGTGATTGATGTCAATCCTTGGAGAAAGTCTGGGTAATGGACCCAAGGTTGTTTCATGTATAATGGTATGTGTTTTAATATATTTTAAGGTAAGACTATTCTATATGGATAATACATGTCATTCCATTTCCAATGGTATGTGGAACATCACACAACTCACGGTTAGAGAGTTATGGCCATGAGAAGTTGGAGAACCCAGGTTTGGGTAATGGACCCAAGTTTGTTTGATGGATAATGGTACGAGTTTTGATATATTTGCAGGTAATACTATTCTATATGGATAGTACATGTCATTCCATTTCTGGTGGTATGTGGAATGTCACATAACTTCTCACTGTTTGAGAGTTATGTCCTTACGAAGTTGGAGGACTTTCATATGTCATCTAGAAGCCCCAAAAGGTCAAAGTAGTCAAAGTGGTTTAAGAGATTTTAGAAGGTAAATAATAAAGTGAAGTGACGAGTGTACTATAATTTAAAGAGAATACAAAATACATTATTTAAATAATAAATTTAATGGAGAAATTAGAAGTGGGTTAACCATTAAATAAGGAAAGTGGGCAAAGTGACCTAGAAGATGTTTTTAAGGAAGCTACTTGGAGAGTATAAATAAGAGACAAGGCTCTCTCATTTTAAATTACACTTGAGAATATTGAATATCTATAGGTGTCTGAGGCAACCAAAGGATATCTAAGTTGAATTTATGACGGAAGGTGAAGAAAATAAGGCCAGAATTCAAGGAAGGATAAATTCTTTTGATGATGCTTTCTAAGGTATGTTATTTATAGGTCATCTCACCATTTTTGCAATAAATTGTTTTCTAGAATGACCCAGATCATGAAATTGCTATTCCATTGAAGAAGCATATCCAAGTATCTATAGTAAAAAATTTATCTTGTGGGTCATTGTATTTTTGAAGTTACACTCTGTGGAAAATAGGATTTGTGGCTAGTCCTAAAACTAGTCTAAAACAAGTGTTTCGGGTAAAAACGTCATAACTTCTTTATAAAAGATTCAAATTCAGTAAGAACGAATGTGTTGGTTATAGTACAGTATATAGTATGTTTTGTAACAGTTTCAAATTGATTCAACAAATATTACATGCAGGGCACGCTCTACAAGGTCACTCTCTAGAATAAGACATAATTCAACGAGGTATACTATTTTTGTTATAACTCTTTTTCTGACAGGTTTCAAGTAGTGAAACCTGGTGGAATTGCATAAAGCACACTGAATAACATTGTGTATCAGTTTTAGATATTTATTCATTATAGGCACAAAGTTATGATTATTTCAAGTTAGGGTTGTTGAGTAATCCAAAACTAGTCATGTGAGACTAAAGAAAAGTTTGATGAAAATGATAGTCTCTTGTTGTTAAAGTTAATGAAGGTTTGCAGGTATGTGATAATATACACTAGGTCTATTACAGAGTTACAAATCAGATTTGGATGATGAAATTGATGAGGAAATTTGGTTGAGGTACACGTTGGGTACATGGTTGAGATAAGTAGTTGATGAGTTGGCACATAGATGAGGTGTATAGTTGATGATGTTGGTACATATTGATGAGTAGTTGATACATGATTGGTACATACTTGGTACATGGTTGGAGATACTTAGTAGTATTGTTGACACATGGTCTATGGATGATGTAGCATACTTGTATTGGTATATTATTAGAAACACATATTGATCTTGGTGGTGATTATGAGTTGTTGTGTTATGCTTGGTTGATGCACATATTTGAGAGTTGTCTTGGTGAGTAGATATGATTTGGTTGATAAGATTGATAAGAAAGGTTGTTGTGATAGGTTGTTTGGACAAGTTGTTGTGACAGGTTATTTGTACAGGTTTGGTGCATGGTTGATGCACTTGTGCATGGTACATGTTAGTGGATGGTTGATGCACTTGTTTATGGTACAAGTTGATGCATGGTTCAGGTTATTGGTATAGGTTATTTGGTGAAGGTTGATTGTTACAGGTTTACAACAGTATATCTCACAGTGATAGCGTGACACTGGTTGCATCATTTTACTTATACTTTAGGATGGTTGGATGGGGCAAGGACAAGTGGTTGTAGCCACCTTCCGGTTGTAGCCGGAGAACATAGGGGGTTGTACCCTCCTTTTGGTTGTAGCCAGAGATTTAAGGAGTTGGAGCTTCCCTCAGGTTGTAGCTTGAGAAACTAGGGGGTTGGAGCCTCCTTGTAGTTGCAGCTGAAAAACAAAGGAAGTTGGTGCTTCCAATGAAAGTAATTCTTCAAGAAATATAAGAAAAAACATTTTGTGGTGTTCTCCCGCTTTGGGTTTCCACGTAAAACAATGGTGTAATGCGTATGTGTATTATTGTTCATTTTTTGATTGCTTATTTACTCTACAGTTATTGGATGATAATGATACATTGATATAACACTTGGATTATATGATTAAAAAGTATTAAATTGCTCTATTACTGATTCACCTCCCGTCTCAGTAATCCAACAATCTCAACAAATCCACCACTGTTGTATATGCTGGACTATGATCCATCTTAAACCTTGAAAATTGATCATCTTCATCTTCATGCTTGAAGACCAACTAAAACTGAGCAGGAACTCAATTTCTCCTTGGTTACTCCCTTTGTTAACATGTTTGTAGGATTCTGGCTAGTGTGTATATTTTTCAACTTCAAATGTCCATCTTCCAAGACATATCGTATGAAATGGTACCTCAGTTGTATATGCTTAGTCTTCGAATGGAAGGTTGAGTTCTTTGCAAGATGAATGACACTCTCACTGTCAGAATACAACCTGCTACTCTCCTACTTCTTTCCCAATTCCTCCATAAACCTCTATAACCAAATCATCTCTTTACTAGCCTCTATAACAACAACATACTCTGCCTCTGTTGTTGAAAGTGAAAAAACCTTTTGCGGTTTTGAAATCCAACTTATTGTTGTTCCACCTATAGTTAAAAAATACCATGTGGTGATCCTCCTGCTATCTTTATCACCTATCATATCTGAAACAACATATCCCTATAGAATAGTGTCTGAATCTCCAAAACATAATGCATGAGTAGTAGTACCTTTCAAATACCTGAGAATCCACTTTACTACATGCCAATGTTCTTTACCTGGATTGTTCATATACCTGCTCACAACTCCCACTGCATGTGAAATTTTTGGTCTTGTGCAAACCATCACATACATCAAGTTGCCAACTGTTGATGAATAAGGGACCCTGGACATGTATTATATCTAATCCTGTGTCTTGGGATACATTTCCTTAATTAATTTGAAATGGTTGTCCAAAGGTGTACTAACTGGTTTTGCATTTTGCATTCTAAACATCTCGAACACCTTCTCTATGTACTCACCCTAACACAATGTCAATTTGTGATTTTTCCTGTCTCTTGTTATTCTCATACCAAGGATTTTCTTTACAACACCCAAATCCTTCATTGCAAATGAATTAGATAATTTCTTCTTGAGCATATTTATATCCTATATATTAGACCCTGCAATAAGCATGTCATCTACACACAATATCAAGATAATATAGATTCCATTTTCTATCCTTTTAAAATAAACACAGTAATCAAAATGACATCTACTATAACCTTTTTCTATTATAAACCTGTCAAACTTCAAATACCACTGCCTTGGAGCTTGTTTTAGGCCATACAATCTCTTTTTCAACCTTCATACCAAATTCTCCTTCCCCTTGACCTCATACCCTTGTGGATGCTGCATATAAATCTCTTCCTCCAAATCCCCATAGAGACAAGTTGTTTTTACATCTAACTATTCAAGATGCAAATCTTCCACTGCCGTTGTTGACGATTAAAATTGCAACGAAGTTTTGCCTACAAAGTATTGCTAAAGTCTATTATTATAAGCTAACATATAAATAATACTAGTAGGTGGGACCCCCTTGTTTTTTTGGAGAACAGGTCTGAATCTCATTTAATAGTTGTGCTGCTATTCAACACTACTTACATGGTTGATGAGATCTTGTTTTTATCAACGATGGATTGGGCTTATTATGTGTTGGTTTTATGTGCAAAAAGTAAATGATGAATAAGGCATGTTATGTTCTAAGCTCTAAATTTATGTTACTACGGCCTATGCTATTCATTGATACCATTGTTATCTATTCTTGGGACACCTACACAACAAACATGTTAGTAACAATACATAAAGAGCAGTTGGAAAAGGGAAAAAACAATATAACAAATGCAAAAGGAAAAGGGATCTAACTATGAAAATATACTACGCTACATGCATGAAAGATTAAAATGATTATGGTTAAATCCTAGCTAGCAAGTTAATGGTTATGCGATTTGATTGAGTTATATGGTTGCTATGCATATGGTATATTTTGGAATGATAGGATGTGGGTGGCGCATTGGTAAAGTGATAGATGCTAATGGTTATGCGATTTGATTGGGTCATATGAAGTGGTGATTATGTTATGGCATAAGTTTGATATGGGTCGCGCTATTGGTTTTAATGGGTGATGGTTTCGATACATGGATTGATTAATTGTGTTAATGGGAAGTTTGCTAGCATGTACAAATGAATTAATGGACTGGGAATGGAGGCGATGTGCATTTACTGCACGTCACCCTTACTGCCTCCATTGGCCGCCACCCTAATCAACTATTGTTCAACTGTGTTGTTGTGGTTCTTCTCTAACTTTCAAGCAAAGGGGAAACTGCTTGGCCAAATCACGTTTTAAGGTGCTTTGATTACATGTATGTCTTTTTTTTCCATCCATGAATATGCTATGGTTATGACGTAGATATTGGATCAGATGTATGGGTTTTTGTTTTTCCTTAAGTATGGAAATTGTGTAAAATTGTGATTTTTCGGGAATGAATTGTTGGTGGCTTTCTCTGTGATAATGTTTGAAGTTACAATCTATTGGATCATTCTGATTATTAGCAGCCATAAAAGGCTCTCTGTTATACTTGTCGATTTAGTGGAGGGTTTCATTTGGTCTAGACTGGACGATGCCTTCACGCATTATATCGCCATACCCAGTCTTGGATTTAATGAGGATTTAATGAGTTTGAAACGCCCTGTGTCACTGCGCATCATTCACTTGGGTATTGGGGTTACTTCATTCTTCCAATGGTCACACAGTGGGTTATATTGCTTCTTCTCAGCTCTGTTTTCACCTCAACGTTGTAATTGGTTGACTAGGGAGCCACGAGGGCTATACCCTGTGTGTGCTAAAGTATCATTACAAGGCCAAAGTGGAGCCCTGCTCCTCTGTTCATAACTTCTCCTGTCACGGTATTCGTCACCCTATCCACCAAGTGAATTGTGGTTTTCTATGTGTGTACACCATCGGTCTAAGAGGTTTTCACCATTGAGAGGAGTCGACTTTAGCCTCCCTGGGTTGGTTCATAGAGAAAACCCTTGACACCTCAAGTCCAAAGGTTGGTAGAGAAGACTGTTGTGGCCTGTCAGGTTTACTATTGGTCGTTATGGATTGGTGTGTATTGTCAACATAGTTGATTACCGGATCACCCCTTTGATTGTGTGACATTGGTGTTGGTTTTGGTATCTAGTTACTGCATTGTTATATGATTGAGTGGTTAAGCCCAACATGGCTAATTGGGTGAGTTGTTAAATCAAATACATAGTTGTTGCCTCCTTGTGTTTATTGAATGGACAACCTAACACTGTTTTTAATTGATTAATGCACAATGATGCTTCGCGCTTGATGGATTGGTATGAGTGGCGTTCCTATAGCATGAATTGATTATTACTATAACTATGTGTTTTTAATGGCCTAATGATCATTGCAATCAGGGTGTTTATGACAGTTCCATCCACTGTATATGTTTGGTTATTTAATTGTGTTATCAGGATGGGCACGAGTTGTTACACAATATGATTTTGGTTGCAATTTTATTGATTTGAGAAATATTGTTGTTGCCTCCTTGTGTTGGATTGATAGCTCGACATGATGGGTCGAAATAAAATGTTGTGACTATGTGTTTTAAAATTGTCAGATTGGAACATTGAAATCATGGTAACTATGGCATGGTTATCCACCGTGTTGTTATCAATATTAATTGATTGCACCATTGGAGGAAGTCACGGGTTTTTGACCATGGCTTGTTGCAATTTGTTCGATTTTTGTAAAATCGGGCCTGTTGTTGATGCCTCGTTGAATTAGATGGATAGCCCAACATTTTGATTGTTTAGAGTTGAAGAAAATTGGGTTTGTACAGTCTAAAAAATACACTTGCTTGATTGAATTGTTTTGTGGTTTCTACAACGTAGCATGATTTGGAGTGGTAATTGTTGTCTGCGTGTTTAAATGGAAAGTCAAGATCTTGTAAGTTTGAATACGAATTGTGGTGTCAGTTGTCCACTCTGTATGTTAAATGAATACTCTGCTTTTAACAGTGATTGGCACTGATGCTGTGACAATATAACTTCATGGAAATTCTATTATCAAATGATTAAAAGACAAAATCGAGCACGACATTTGAGTTCGTATTTGATGATTGGAATAATTCATGGGCAGTGGTTGATTTTGATGATGAACATAGTGGAAATAGCTATTGTTTATACATTTGAGAATTGTTATAAAATGTTAATTGAATAAATAAGAGGAACACAGCTCCCCTACAGATTGTTGTATGCATATTGTTTTTTTTGTTGACACTGTGTTAAATATCTGATTATGAACAATGAACTAGTTAATGCACAGAGTTGTGTGAACTATACATAGTGGTTGTTAATTGGGTCACAATGGTCATTTGGTTGGTGTATTTCCTTTTACAGAATGGTTATTTGGATTACTTAATTAATTTTATGAACAATACCCACTCTCTTTTCCCACCATTATTTCGTTTTTCGCTAATTACAACCCTGTTGCCTTCCCACATTCATTTTTCACTCCCTGTTGGATGATTGATTACAGTCAAGAATAATTATGTATTGAAACAGTTAGAAGCAACAATGTCTTGGTTGGATTACAATAATGTTTTCTTTGGTTTTCATTACAGTTGATTGTTGTTGTCTTTGAGCAGTAACCTTGTTCTTTTCACCCTCATCATATCATGTTTCGCTCAATACAAACCCCTCACATATTCCAGGACCCTTTACTCACCACTTGCTCATTGATAAACAATTAAACAATTTGTATGGATTGGATTGCATGAATCTGATACGTTGTTGAGCCAAATCTATTTCATATTTTTAAAGAGTTGTCATGTATGGTTATTTAAAAGACTATTTGTTAATCAATCGTGCATGCAGGAATGAGTTTTTTTAGTCGAGGCAACCATGGTCGAGGCAACCGAGGGAGAGGTAATTGGAACAAAGGCCCAAGAAGGCCAAGGTTCTGCATACATTTTGATGTTGACTCATAAGTGGTCCAACCTAGGCCTGAAATGACTCCTTTCCATGCTCCACAAGCCCCTGGTATTCTTATGCTTCCTCATGTCTCATTGCAACCCAAGGTTCCCGAAAATGACGGATGGCAAGATATTGTCCACCCGACAGTCTCCCAACATCATGGCTAGCCCAATTTATCCCTACCCACTCTTCCGCCTACTAACCCCATTGTCCAAGATGCCCCTGCCCACTCACTAGTGCAGTCCTCTCATGATAGCAAAAGGTTGAAAACCGAGGCCCACCATGCACTTGACAAAGGAAAAGCCATTTTTTCCCCTTCCTCACCCTCCAATGGCTCTGACAAATCCGTGTCTTCTCGGAAGCATTTGAGGGATGATTGTTTCCATGTGATCAACGAGATTAGGCCTAAAGGCTCAGTGCAGCCAAGGGAAAATTTAGGAAAATCGAAAGGTGACAACAACAATCAAGGAAAGATTGCATCTCAGAGTGGGAAATATGGCTTTTGAGTTTTTATTTTATCTATTTTTTATGACAGTTGACTTCAAAAGTTTTTGGACAACATGTTTTATTTTTGGATATATGAGTAATATTATTTTTGAAAATAATTTCAAATATCATGAGCTAAATTGTCAAATGTTAAATGGGAGTCACAAGGAGGTGTGTTTTGCTTAACTAACTAATATGTTATGATTGTTAAGAGATGAAGGGAGTCACAAGGGGTCCCACCTACTAGTTATTATTTATTTATAACCCTTATTATGATTATTATTTCCCCCCCTAACTAAAAGTTGGTTGAATCTTTTAATTAACTTAACTAATGAGTTGGTTCAACTACTCCAACCAAATCTAATTTGTTTAAAGGAAAAAGGAAAGGGAGGAACAAGAGGGGGGATAGAAGCATACGCATACTAAGGTTTGCTATTTGAATTTATGATGAGATAGTTCAGTTTTCATTCATTCCTTAATTCATCACAAGCCTAATTCTCTTTTATGATAGCAGGGTATTATTGTAGACAACAACATTCAGGGTTGAATTACGTCATTCAGACACTTTTTTTCTAGAGGTGTTGATCTATCTTTGATAGCCTGTGTAGACTTGTTTGTTTGTGAATTAGTTTTCATGACTAACAAAGGCTATTGTATAGAGTCGAGTGGGAAACAATCTGTGGCAAGATGATCCAACTTTTAGATTTTGATTTTGGTTTTGTGTCAGAGGTCCTTTTGTATGTTCCATCGGGGATGTCTAAGTTTGACTTTGGTCCGAAATTTCTGTATGAAATTTTGTAAAGAAAATGACTCTTTGGTGAATTGGAATGAAATAAATGATTTCTTTATGTCTCATATGTCTTGATTATCATCTTGGTGTCTTACTTATATCTTTACACTTGTTTTCATCAACTATTATATTCAGAAAATAATATAAAAATGAATTTTCCAGCAAGCTTTTATTTGTGAAAAAGACTAGCCTAATCACTTGTAATTGATACTTGTGAGTTAGGATCTTATTTTTGATGGCTATAAACCTAGGGTGACATTCCCGTCTATTTTTCTTTAGCCAAGCCAAATCTGAAAATGCTTGAGTAAGATCATTTCATATCTTTTACTCAACATTTATTTGGCGACCATACTAGGGAGATCTTCGATATCTCTCTGGTTAATTTTATACTCAATTTTCATCGATACATCTATTTTTATGATATTGATTCTTTGACTGTTTTATTTCTTAATGACTGTGCCTACTGCAAGGCAACCCAACATTGAGCCTGGTCTTCAAGATCAGACCAACATTGCTTTGAACTTGTTTAACACCATTTTAGACACTGCCAATACCGTGCTGAGATTAACCATTCTTGGGCAGCAATTGAATGAGATATTAGTTCTCAAGGGCGACTCGAAGCTAGATGTAGACAACTTAGAAATCATCCGTGACCTTCTTGTTTCTTCAGTTTTGGCCTTTCTTTCATGTTCTTAAATTCTCTTGCTTCTAGAAGAAGAAGAGTATTATCACTTGAAATCAGTCCTATTATTGAAATAGGAAGAAGGAACGTTGCGTTATCTGCCCAACAAAGTACTCTAAGGAGAACTCTGTCTGATTCATCTAGTTCGTCTTTCTTTCCCTCACCTATCATCCACAAGATGGCATCTAGTGGTGGGTCTGGTGGTACTAGAGGTGCTTCATCTTCGTCAGTGATTGGTAGCTTATATAGCCACTATATCCTTGTTCAATCTACCACAAATCCTACCAAATTCATTAAAAAGTATGGGCTTTTTTCAGTTTGAAGAAGACACCACAACCACGCCATGGCATGTGTCCTCTCCTCTTAACTTAGCACCTGCTACTCGTCCACTCCCTAAGTTCAAGAAGCATCTTCCTAAGTTTTTGGAAAATAACACTGTCACTACAAACGAACACATGGTGGCATTTTCTAATGCTTGTCATAACACAGGGGCTAATGATAATGATACTTGCATGCGCTTATTCATAAATTCCTTGGAGGGAAAGACTGCGATCGATTTATTTGACCTTCCTCCTATGATTCTCTCTACTTGGGAGGAGTTAATCTATTGGTTCAAATCCACTTACAGACAATCTAAAAGCCCCGCCGAGAATTTAAGGGAATACAATAACGTCACCCATAAAGATGGTGAGAGAATCAAGTCTTTCAACTTGCATTTCACCAAGTTATACAATCAAATCCCCGAACTCACCCTCCCTCATAACCAAGCTGCCTTCATGAATTACTACAATGCATTTCCTTCCTCCTACCGTCAAAGGCTTGAAGAAAAATCCATTGATAACCTTGTTTCCACTCTGCATACTTGTTCAGAGTATGAAGAACAACTTGAAAGAACAGGTCTTTCCCAGGGAGAATCAATTAGGAAGACAGACACGTTCACCCTTTTACA
>JZKD02S1677077.1:36371-47844 GCA_000966675.3 Picea glauca | reverse complement strand
TCCAGATTTGAGTGTCAAATCAACTTGGAAGATGAACTAGAAGTGGGTGGGAGGCCGACCACTCTCATAAATGTGTCGTTCTCAGATGTGCACAACTTTTAGTGACCACAATCGCACATCGGGCACATGTGCACTTTTCCTGCATTTCTGTTTTGCACATGTGCATGCGCGCGCTCTGTGTAGTCATAGCGCACTTTAATTTTATCACTGGTTGTATAGTTTTTGACCCTTTGGAAATGCTTTTGTGGTAATTTTGGTCCATGGGTGACCTCATAATTGTTTGATGATGTTGGATTCTTGTAACCATTTGCGGACGAAATTTTAGTGATAACAATCATTATATAGACAGATATCCCAAACTGATTTTCTCCGGGGGGGGTTTATCCAGGGTCATGTTGACCAAAAATACCTGTGTACAAAAATGCATGTTTTATTCTCTTAGATCTGCTTTATTTCAGCGACAAAGATTTTTAGGTGTGTTGTACTTATTTTAGTATGCATGTGCTAACTTCTGGTTACTAAAACTACATGCTAGAGCACCTAAAATTGGAAGTGCAACCGTAACAAATCAACAATAAGTTCTTGAACTGTTGGCTATCCTAAAACAACAACAAATACTTTATCAGACAGTTGAAACTTAGAGTCAATTTGTGGTCAAAGACAAACTCAGTTGACAAGCTTGATAGGACCTGAAAATCTTCACCTCCTTGAGCTTTGTGGAGTTGCCAGATAATTTTCTTGAAACTATCGAAGGGATGAGGGGATCACCCTTATTGGAGTCTCCAGGTAAGATTTGCAAGATAAAGGATTTTGAGAAAAGGCTTACCGAAAAAGTGTCGTCTTGAGGAAAATGACTCAGTGTTCCCCGACAACAACGCCAAAATGTTATCGCACAATTCGTACTTTCCCAAAATCCCAAGGCAAGTGGGTACATAATTGGCGTAATTGGGAATAACCTATCATTGTCACCTTAATAGGAGATCCCTTTCTATTTAGGAGTATGTTAAGACTACCCCATAAGAGACATCCCCCGTGACCTGGTGTAATATTCCAGATATAAAACGTATGCAGAACATAAATAAAATGCTAGAAATAGCAGATAAACAACAATATAACCATAACAACACCACAATAACACCAAAATGATATCAGAATAACACCAGAAAGAACACTTCATTTATGAGAGAAATGTTCACTTGCCTCTTAGAGGGGCCAACCTCCAACATAGCAGATCTCTATTACCATAATAATCCAAGACAATAGATCTCATACTCTCGACTCCTATTTATACTAAATATGTCTATCAAAAGAACCATCTAGAGGAAGGTCCTTCTAGAAGAGGAAGCTTCTATTAGGTCTTCTTACATTTGACTTATTATTCCTTATTGCTAGGCCCTATTAATATTGACCTTTATTACATCGAAATATATTATTTTACCTACGTGAGGGGTTAGGTCCCTAACATGTCCTCCCCCTTAAAAACAACATTGTTGTTAAGGCTTGAGATGTGAAAATTGTTGCAAAATGGTAGTTGGTTCCCAAGTGGCATCTTTTGGGGTTGTATATTTCCACTTGACTAACACTTCCTTGATGGTTTGCTAATGTAGGCGACGCTCACGCTGGTCCAAAACTACTTCTAGTTGTAGCCAAATGGAGCCTTCTTCGTCCAACTTGGGAAGGTTGGTTTGAGTTTGGAACTTAGTTCCAATCACCTTCTTTAAGCAAGAAACATGAAAAAAAAGATGTATCTTAGAATGACTGGTCAAAGTTAACTGATATGCCACCTATCCCACACGCTTGAGAATGATATAAGGACCATAAATAAGTCATCAAAAACCACCATGATGACTGATTTATTGCCCGATTTAGGTAAGATTACAAAAAAATCCATAGAGATATCTTGCCTAATAGCAGGTGGAATCGAAAACGATTTTAGTGTGCCAGGAGATTTGACTGTTTCGCCCTTGTTGCCTTGACACACATCACATTCAACCACAAAATTATGAACATCTTGTTTCATACCATCCCAGAAAAAATAACGTTTGACCCTGTCATAGGTTTTGGTAAACCCCGAGTGCCCAACTGTGGGTGTAGCATGAAGCTTAGAAAGTACCGTGGATTTAAGTTTTGACTGTTTACTTAAATACAAATGGCCTTTGTATCAAAGCTCATCATGGAGCCAAGAGTACCCTGGGGAAATTGGAGAATTTGACTGCAATTGTTGTATCAGATGCGAACTTTTGGGATCGTGTAGCCATTCCCGGTGAACGACTTGGAGCCAATCTGGTACAATGAAGGAGAGAGAAAAAAGGGACCCTTCTCTTCACATTTTTAGTAAAGTGCATCCGCAACCACATTGTCTTTTCCTTTCTTATAAATGATCTCACAATCATATCCAAAGAGCTTATTCACCCATTTTTGTTTCTTTGGGGAGGAAATGCGTTGTTCCAGAAAATACTTGAGGATTTGATGATTTGTCTCAATTTGGAAGCGTTGCCCCAATAGATAAGGGCGCCAAAGATCAATGACATGAAGAATAGCCAACATTTCCTTTTCATAGATTGATTTGCCCAAATTTTGTTCAGAAAGTTGTTTGCTAGTAAAGGCCAAAGGCCGACCCTCTTGCATAAGGACAACGCCAATTCTTTTTCCTGAAGCATCACATTCCAGGACAAAGGTCTTTATGAAATCATGAAGTGCTAGGACTTGAGTGGTGCACATGGCCATCTTTAGGGTTTGAAAAGTCTGAGCAACTACTGGAGTCCAGGTGAAAGAATTCTTTTTAAGGAGTGCAGTGAGAGGGGCCACAATCTTTCCATAATTCTTAACAAACTTGCGATAATAATCTGTTAAGCCCAGAAATCCACGTAAGATTTTGAGATTCTTTGAGTGAGGCCAGTCTTGCATAGCTTCAATCTTTTTAGGATCCACTCTGAAGTCTTGCTTGCCAACAAGATGACTCGAGTACTCGACTTTTGAGGCACCAAAAGAACATTTAGATTGTTTCAGGAAAAGTTGGTGCTGGGAGAGTAGATGGAAAACTCGATCCACATGAGCAAGATGGTCTGTCTAGGTTTTGCTATAGATGAGGATATCATCAAAGAAAACTAAGACAAAATGGCGGAGAAAAGGAAAGAAGACATGATTCATGAAGCTTTGGAAAGTGGATGAAGCATTACACAAACCAAAGGGCATGACCAAAAACTCATAGTGGCCCTCATGAGTTCTAAAGGAAGTCTTAGGAATGTCTGCCTCTTTCATATAGATCTAGTGGTAGGAAGAACACATATCAAGTTTAGTAAAGAACTAGGCGCCACTCAATTCATCCAAGAGGTCATCAATGATAGGAATGAGATATTTGTCTATAATGGTGAGTTTTTTGAGGGTGCATAAATCAGGACACATGCGACAAGAGCCTTCTTTATTCATGACCATGACCAAAGGAGAAGAGTAGGGGCTCATAATAGGGCGGATAACACCTGCATTAAGCAGTTCTTGAAACATTTTCTCAATTTTATTTTTTTGGGAAAATGGGTGACGATAGGGACATATATTGGGAGGAAGGCTTCTTGGGACAAGGGGAATCAAATGATCATGAACACCACAGGAAGGAGGGAGTCCCTGGGGAGTGGAAAAAACCACTTGATGTTTAGAGAGGATGGATTGGAGGTCCTGCGACATAGAGGGTGTCTCAGTTGCTTATATGGCATGGAGTTGGGCAATAATGCCTAAATGACCTTTTTTGAACATCTTTTCCATGTGATGGGCACTAATGATCTCAGGGGAATCGACAGTGATGCCTTGAAACTTATATTGCTGGACCTCCTGGTCGGATTGCATGGTTAATTTCTTAAAATCCATGAGAATGGGACCCAAAGTCCTTAGCCAGTTTGCACCCAACACAATGTCACAACTGCCCATGTCGATAGAAAACATATGATATTTCAGGTGGTAGTCACCAATTTGGAGACACACATTTTCACAACGCCCTCCACATTTCTTGGACCCACCATTGGCAATCATGATTTGGAAATTATTGACTGTAGGGATATAACAATTAGTTTCTTGGGCAATGTGGCAATGAATAAAATTATGGGTGCTTCCACTATCAACAAGAATGATGACCTTCCTATGCTTGATGTAGCCAATTAGTTTGAGGGTTTGGGGAGTAGAGAAGCCTGTGAGAGCATTTAGGGAAATGACCGGTTCTACTTCAGGAGGGTCTAAGGGAGGGGTAATGTCGGTGGGTTCAGGTGACTCAGACACAAGGAGATTCAACATCCTCTTCCGAAACATCCTTCAAGATGGCCATAAAAAGATTTTGTTCCTTACACTTGTGTCCCGAAAAATATTTGTCATCACAATTATAACAAAGGCCTTTGAGTTGGCGTTCAACCATTTCGGTCCTGGTCAATTTTTGGATCTTTAGTGGAGTAGAAGGAGGAGTGGGATTTACTGGTTTAGTGTGAGGAATAAAGGAGGGTTTCCAGTTTTTAGAAGAGACAACCTATTGTTCTTCCTTAGCTCGTTTAGTAGCCTCCACCCAACTCTGAGGCCGATCCATGAGGACATGGGCACGAATCTCATCCTTGAAGCCATTGATAAAACATTCTCGGAAAAAAGCATCAGACATGCCCTCTGTACGAAAAGCTAGTCGCTCAAAAGAAGCTATAAAGTCTTCCACTATGCCAGATTGTTTCAACTTCGTCAAACGACCTTAATGGTTGGTTTCAGTGTCAAAGCATTCATAAAGCTCTACCACAAAGTGTGTCCAAGCAACATACCCTTAACGGACAATTTTTCTCCATTGCCACCATTACCAACGTTCATGATCTAGATGGAGAACACCATACCGGAGTTTGACCAAGTCATTTGTAATGTCATACAAAGAGAAATAATGTTCCATTTGAGTTACCCAACCAGTGGGATCCAAGCCATCAAATTGGGTCATATCCACCCACATAAGGCGTAGGTCAGTATGAAAGTGATGGGACTGAAAATTATGGGAATGAGAGGAAGTTTTAGCTTCAGTATGCAAAGGTGGGTCAGATAAAGGGGGATTTGCAAGGATATGAAACTTGGTGCAGATAATCGAAGCGACAAATTTAGGTTGGGTAGTCATGTCTTGTTTGAGGTCTTCTTTGAGTTCCTCTATTGAGGTGGCGATGGATGAATGCATGTTTTTATTGATGGTGGAAATATTGGCACTGAGCTGTCTCACTTCTTGTTGGGTCTCTATGAAATTAGATTGCAAGGTATTGAAGCGAGCTTCCAAGTCTTGGCTACGGGTGTGGGCCATGATGACAAGGGAACCGAAAAGGGGCGGGTGGGGTAAAAAAATTTGCTGAAAAATGATAGGTATGAATGTGATAAGGGAGAAGAGATAAATCTAATGGAATAGGTCTCAAATAATGGTGCAAAAATTTCCAGACTTTTTTATTTTTTTATTTTTTACACCCGCGGAGTTATAATCCGGTCTGAAGAATACTGCAGTGATGAAATTCCCAAATGCTTAACCAAGAAGAAATGTGTAGTGATTTTGCAACTCGAACACAGTTGCGTGGCAATAGATCTTGTCTGTTTTGTTTTTTGGTTTCCGTTACTAAGGGTTAGGTATTCAAGGGTTCTTTAGACAAGGGTTTTCCCTGTGCTATAGCTCTCTGATATATGTGCGGGGTCCAACAATAGTACACAACCCAATATCTCAGGGCACCAACTAAGGAGGTTAGACTGTTCCCTTAGTCGTACTACCCGACTACCTAGGTACTAGAGAGTGGATTTCTGAGTGATGTTCTCAGTGGCACTGTAACAGTCAGGTGGCCGATAGGTTTATCTAAAGAGGGCTTCAGGAAATCTAGGCTAATCCGTATACATGTGTTGTCTGATGCGCTACCACTCGAAGGGGTACCAAGAAGGGTTACAAGGGTGGACTACAGATGTGCGCCTAAGTACCACTTGTATTTTCCTACATGTATGAATCTCCGACCGCGGGTTTATGCGCGTAACGACAGATCTTTGTAGCTTAAAGACGCCAGAATACGTCTCTACCCTGAAAAAAAATTAACCCACAATTTTCTGTCGAGTAAAGTGCTCTGATACCACTTGTAATATTCCAGATATAACAAGTATGCAAATCATAAATAAAATGATAGAAATGGCAGATAAACAACAATATAACCAGAACAACACCACAATAACACCAAAATGATATTAAAATAACACCAGAAAGAGCGCTTCGATTTTGAGAGAAATGTTCACTTGCCTCTTCGAGGGGGAAACCTCCAACAGAGTAGAGCTATATTACAATAATAATCCAAGACAACATATCTCATACCCTCGACTCCTATTTATACTAAATATGTCTATCAAAAGAACCATCTAGAGGAAGATCCTTATAGAAGTGGAAGCTTCTATTAGGTCTTCTTACATTCAACTTATTATTCCTTATTGCTAGGCCTTATTAATATTGACCTTTATTACATCGGAATATATTATTCTACCTACGTGAGGGGTTAGGTCCCTAACACTTGGGGGGTTTGAGAAGGCTAAGGAAAATAGTCACAAGGAAATCCTTCCCCTCTCACAGATCACTCAAATCAAAAGTTTCTTTTATGTCTTAAAGATGAAGCAAATGAATAATATTTGTGTACCTGCCTAGAACAAGACAATGAGGCAAACATGGCACTTTCCAAGTATCAAATGATTGTTAGTACTTCATAAGACAATACATATTCATAAAGGAAGATAACTGATTATGAATTTGCAGTAATGCAACAATTTATAACAACAATTAATATTTTATAATAGCCACAAGATGTTTTAGTACTTTATAAGAAAATAAACCTTCATAAAACAAGCTAGATGATTATGAATTTGCAACAATTCATCAATTGATAACAACAATTAATATTTTATAACAACCACAAGATTCAAGCCCTGAAATTGCTTGAAAAATACAATAAAAAGTGGCTTTGACTAGGCAAATTGATAGTAAATTGTCACAAGCAAAGTTGACAATGTTTATCTAGTTTTTAATGTCACTTTTGCAATGATTTTTCTGCAGTTAGATGGCTGTAGCTATATTTTTCAACAAGATCAAGTTTAAATGGTAAAAAGTGCAAGAAAACTACACACAAAACTAGCACTTACCTAGTAGATTCACTAGCAATTATCACAATTGAATTTTGATTGGTTCTAGTGCAAGTTATGTGGATAAATGTGCCAAATTAATGTAAGTTTATATGGTTGTAGCAATGTTTTTCTATAGTAGAAAGTTATCTTAGGAGTTATTCTAATTTAGGGTTAGAAAAAGTCAGTAAAGAGTTCACAGATAAGAGTATAAGTGTTTGTTTGATCAATCACCACTTGTAGAAGGTAGTCTAGTTCCTTTCTAAGGTAAATGGAGTCACTAATGGAAGAAAAAAATATTAATGGAAAGATAGTAATGATAATGATATGTTGAGGGGTGGAGAGGATAAGAGAGGTGTTGGTATCCCAAGGCCTGAAAAATCCACTTCCAAGAGAAAATTTGCTAGAAAGTAACAAGTGTTAGGCCCTAGCAATTTTCTCTTTCTTTGAACAAAAATGTAATAAAATATGCAATTGGGAAATGGAAGTAGGGTTACTAGAGTGCTAGAATGGTAGGGATATAGTATCTACTTCAAATTAGGTGCCTTTCAAGAGATTTTAACACATGGAAGAATATAGGGAAAAAGATAATAACATATGTCATTCCCCTAGGGTTTTAAGCTAGCCATTTCATAATCTTAGATATGAAACAAGTAAAAATAACCATAAAATTCATTCACAATAAGGAAATGCATAATTTCCACTTACTTCACCAAGAATAATCTAGCAAATCTCTCTAGTTGAAGATTCTCCACAAGAAAATAGCCAAAATGCACCAAACATTTCCTCCTTCAAGAAGTGCACACCACTAGTTTCAACGAATAACACTTAAGGGAGGCTGAATTTTAGACCTCTACTTGAGTGATGAATGAATGATGAAAAAATGAAAGAGTTTTATCTCTTATTTATACAATGACAATGACCTTTAATTATCTTTTAGGTCACAAAAGGCCGACATAGCTAATTTACATCAAAAATCCAGTTTTTACATAAAATTAACATTTAAAACCCTAATTTGACTTTAGGGATGATGTCATGCCCCTCTTAGGGTGAGGTTAGGCCCCATCATGGAATTCCAGGCCTCAAAAGTGAAACACTAGGCCTCAGAAGCTGCCACACGTGCCAACTAGGAACAAACTATCCTCATGCAAAACCCTAACTGATGATGTCAATCGTAAATGTGATGACGTTAGGGGCCTTCAAGGGCTAACACCATGGTAGAAAGGAAAGACCCCCCTGGGTCTAGGCCTTCCAGAGTATCTTGGGGGAAACATTCTTCTTCTTTTCTTGTGCCATCCTCTGGTGTCTCTCTGCCCCTAGTTGGGGTCACAACATCCTTCTAGTGGGATTTTATCCCCATGGAGGCTTAAGATAATTATATCCCCATATGTACCTGTCCACCGGGCATGGTCTTGCAGCAAAAAAAAGTACACCCTTCATGGGCTCATAAATCACAGGAATCATAGCAATGCCAATCACATCCAATAATCAAATTACCTAAACATGTGCATCAAACCCCCCTTTACCCAGACAAATTCTCAAAGATGTTATGCAGTTTAACAAGCCAGCTTTGGAGAGGGTCTTAGGATGTCCTATTGGGCTAATCCTCCTCAAGTTTGGGGTGTTTTCTAGGTGAAGACCAATCTAGGTCATGTAAGTGTATGAAATGGTGTAGGGAATATTTGGGCAAGGGATGCAGTGATAACAAAAAATTTTAGGTCTTATCCGTGGGTGCCTCTATAGAGGGTGATCTGCACTTCTTCATGGATACCATTGTTTCCTATCCCATTCAATGCCTTTTATTATTTGTCTTATTTCTTTTTCTTTTCAAGATAATAGATGCAGGACACTATACTGTCATGGTGATGAGTGGTGACAACGTTACCCACAAGCACTTCACATAAATGAGAAGGCTGGCTTGTGATGAGACCCCCTTTCTCTTGGCTATGCCACCAAGATCCACTACCCTATTTTGGTGAACAAATGGATGGTAGTGTCATACCACTACACGCCCATGTACCTAATAGGTCGGCTCATGATAAGAACTCCTATCCACCAACTATACTTTGAGTTTTATTTTATCTTACGGGTCCCATTTTCTTACCGAGAAGCCTTTTATTGCTTTCTCGAGAATCCTTGGGTGAAGCATCTCAAGGTTTCAATTTGGATTTTAAATTTTTCCAGCTACTTTTACCCTCTGGGCCTTTAGCCCCTTCTTCCTACAAGCCAAGGTACGACCCTTCCTAGTTTGGCAAACCCAATGCCCGAACCAAGGTATGGGGAGATGAGAGGGACAATGATAAAATGTGGTAAGTATGGAAGGAATGAACACCGACCTTTCATAGACCCACCTAGTGGCAACTCATCCCTAAGGGAACCAACTTACTAGAGCACTCTATCACCCCCCAGGTATGAACAAGTTAAAGAGCATAATTTCCATGCAAACGTTATGAAACAAAAGAGAGTTCAATGCAGATATTCAAATGCTTCAAAAATCAGAGTGACATATGCCATGATACCCAGAATCATTACCTCATGGAGCAAGACCCACTGCTACTTTAGGATCAGGATGATGCGATGGATGTTGTTGCTGATAGATAGGGTGCACTGAAGAAAATATGGGCCCTCCAAGGCCAAGCTCAAGTCGTATGGCTCTCAATAATCCATGTCCAAGACGTGCGGGCCTCAAGACATAATCTCCTTAGTTATCCCTAGGATATGGGATAACATGCATCAAACATATCTTTTGGAGTATTCTTTGAAGACACTTGAGGGATCAAGTGATTTTTAATAGAGTCTGCAATTATCCTTTTGGCCCTAACCATATCCTTGTTGTATTTTTCTTTGGCTGCATCTTTTTTGGGTTTCGATACATTTTCCTTTATGAATTTTGCAAGGTCATTTTCTTCAAGAATGAGTGCAATCCTATACTTCCAGGCACATAAGTTTTCCACACCTTCAAACTTGTCAACAAGCTTGGTTCTTGCAAACATCTTGACCTGAAGCTAGGAAAATGACAAAAAAATGAAGGTGTGCATAAATTGAATCTGAACTTACCAAGATATTCGCTTGGCTGAGGTGAGTAGGATGGAGCCGTCTGTTTTCCAAAAATCCAAAATTTACCCTCTGCAATTGGACCTGCGCAAATATGGACTGGTACTTCTAGTACTGGTTCTGGTTTCTTGGTTTTCTGGTACCAGTCAAAACTAGGGTTTCACTTTTCAGAGGCTCTGGCCAATGAAAAGGCGTGCTCAAGCTGCCAAGTGATGCGCTAGGTTAGGGCACACTTCCCTAGATGGTTTTTGGTCAGCAATTCCCTTCCAACAAAAATCCCTAATTTTCTTGTACGACAACAATGATGTTTTTCGTTACCCAGTGAAAGGTTCTCTATTCAGTCAAGCTCTGATACCATGTTAAATTTAGAGCTGCTATTAAGTTCTTTTCAATTTACTGTACAATAGTTGCATAAGCATGATCATTGAAAGAAAAACAATCACAAGGCACACAACATTTTATCGTGGGAAACACTTCTGGGGGAGAAAACCCAGTAAAAACTTCCTCAATAATAGATTGTCAATACAATGCCAAGACTAAAGAACAAAACACTAAAGCATATCACAGACTAAGCATGTGCCTCTCTCTCCTTCTTCTTGCAACTACAACTACCTTTAAAACGGGTTAGATTTGGGTACCTTGGAAAGTGGTCCCCTTGTGTTTATGAGTCTCTAAACACAAAGGGGAAAACTATTACCCTTGTTACTTTAGTTTATGATTATAATTTCACTTTGAATTAGGATATTTAAGTCAAAAGTGAAACACGTCACTTAAGTCATTAAAGTGACAATTAATTCACTTTGTGGGTAAATTAATAGACATAAAGAAAACTAAGGAAAGTGGGTTTCCTAAGTGAGATTTAGGGATTGAATCTCACCCATTGATTAGACTTGGCTAGATTGGATCTAGGCCATTTATCTTTTAGGGTTTGGATAAACGATGGAATAGGGCATTTATGAGACTCATTCTTCACTTGAGAGGAGAGGAGAACAGGAGGAGAGCTTGGGCGCATTTCTTGAGGAGAGGAGGGCGCACAAGGTAGAGGGTTTGTCCATTGAGGGGAGGGAAGGAATAATGCTTGGAGGAGGTGCTTCCATGGAGGAGGAGGCATACACATGAGCATAGACACATTCTAGACTTGAGGTCGCACTTGGAGGAGGAGAAGCACACATCCTTGTTGAGGACACACTTCATACATGGGAGGAGTCATTGTTAAGCCCTAATATTGGCTCATTACCCATTAATTGGGGCATATTATATTAGTAATGTTATTTTATTTATGTCGGCTTTA
>JZKD02S1677076.1:119594-136434 GCA_000966675.3 Picea glauca | reverse complement strand
GGTTTGGTCATATGAATTATTGTTCATTGCAGCAACTATGTAATCAACAAATGGTGATTGGTCTTCCTCTTGTTTCTTCCAGAGATGGTGTTTGTGTCGTTTGTGTTCTCGGCAAACATCATTGGGACAATTTTCACAAGCGTGCCTCTTGGCACGCCTTGACCCCTCTATAGCTTGTTAACAGTAACTTGTGTGGTCCACTTTCTTCTCCTTCATTTACTGGGTGCAAGTATTTCTTAACTTTCATTGATGACTTTTCCAAACGCACTTGGGTTTACTTCTTAAAACTTAAGAGCGAAGTGTTTGACGAGTTTTTGGCCTGCAAGGCCCTTGTAGAAAAACAATCTGGTCATCAACTTCAAAGGTTAAAAACAGATAATGGAGGCGAATATGTGAACAGCGATTTTACAAGTTACTGCATTGCACAGGGCATCCAAATGCAACACATTGTTCCATATACACCACAGCAAAATGTGTTGAGAGAAAGAATCGCACATTAAAAGAAATGGCTAATTGTATGATACAATCTAAGGGATTAAGTCTTAATTATTGGGCGGAAGCATTAAATGTTCAAATTACATAGTAAATCGCACTCCCACAAAGGCTCTAAAAAATATAACACCGGAAGAAGCATGGAATAAAATTAAGCCAAATTTAAGCCACTTCCGTGTATTTGGCAGTGTAGCATGGGCTCACACTCCTGATGAGAAAACAAAAGCTTTATAACCTAAAAGTGTGAAGTGTATTTTTGTTGGTAATTTTGAAGATGTCAAAGGTTGCAGACTTCTTCAACCTTGTTTTAATGAAATTATTATTAGAAGAGATATTAAATTTGAAAAAAATATCTTGGCCTGCGAGCCTAATTCGGCGTTTGTGCCTGCCTTCTTCGACCTGCAACTTTTGTTCCTATTTTGATTTCTTCTTCTTCTTCAAATGATAAAAATGAGGATGAATTCCACCTCCAAATGAGTCCATTGAACATGAACCTGCACCAACACCACCACTTCCTAGATGGGTCCGTTTAGCACGAGAAGCAGTTGGTGATATTGTTGGTGATCCTTCAGATTAGCATCAAACACGTTCATAGTTCCAGCGAGCCTCTTCTCTTTTGGCTCAAGTTTCAGAGACTTCGAGTCATCTAGATTGGGATACAACAATGAATGAAGAGTATCGTTCTTTAATGGCAAACGATACTTGGATCTTGTACGTCTTCCAAAAGGAAGAAAACTTGTCAGATGTAAATGGGTGTATAGAACTAAGTATGCATCATATGGAAGTGTTGAAAGACACAAGGCCCGGTTAGTTGCCAAAGGATTCTCTCAAGTTGAAGGCATTGACTATAATGAAACCTTTTCTCCCATAGCCAAAATGAATTCCATCCACCTTGTTCTTTCCCTTGTTGCCTTACATAAATGGGAGGTCCATCAGATGGATGTTAAATCCGCCTTCTTGCATGGAGATTTGCAAGAAGAAATCTACATGGAACAACCTCCTTGCTATGTCCAGAATGACTCCAGCCTTGTTTGTCACCTTAAGAAATCTTTTTATGGTCTTAAGCGAGCTCCTTGAGCTTGGTATGCCAAAATGGACAGCTTTCTTCTTGATATCGATTTTTCTAGATGTCATTCTAACCCTAATGTCTATACCAAGAAAGTAGGAATCCATCTCATAATCCTTGTTCTTTATGTTGATGACCTTATCCTCACTGGTAATGACCCTAAACTTTTAAACCATGTGTTGAAATGACCGACTTGGTCTCTTTGCACTATTTCCTTGGTCTCCAATTTTGCAAACCAAGGAATTTTTCTTTCCCAGTCTAAGTATGCTTGTGATCTTCTTTGTCCCGTTCACATGTAAGATTCTAAACCAACCCCTTCTCCCTTTTAGTCTGAAGTCAAACTTGTTGCCACCTGTACTTCTCCCGAAGTCGATGCCACTTTGTACCATCAATTAGTTGATAGCCTCTTATATTTGACTCATACCCATCTTGATATTTCCTTTGTTGTTGGTCTTGTTGCCCGGTATATGCAAACACCCCATGAAATCCATTGGAAAACAGCTAAAAGAATACTTTGGTATGTTCGGGGTACAGTTCAATCGAGGATACATTACAAGTCAGGGGGGACTCCTTTATTGGTTGGTTTCACTTATTCAAATTGGGCCAACAACCCTGATGATCGAAAGTCTACTGCAAGTTATGTTTCCAGCCTTGGTTCATGACATGTCACTTGGGCCTGTAAGAAATAACAGGCTATTGCTCTTTCCTCAGCAGAAGCAGAGTACCGAGTAGTGGTTAATGCAAGTCAAGAAGCCTTGCGGCTTCGACAGATCCTTTCAGAGTTTGGATTCTAGCAGCAGCATCCAACAACCCTCTAGTGCGACAATCAGAGTGCCATCAAGCTCGCCAAAGAGCTAGTTCAACATCAACGCAACAAACACATCGAGCTACACATGCACTTCATCCAAAAGCTCATTCATGATCGAGTTATTGAAGTGCTCTTTCGCCCTATAGAAGATCAAGTTTCTAACATATTCACAAAGTCACTTACAGAAGCAAAGTTTTCAAAACTTTGATCTATGTTAGGAGTTCAGGAAGTTGTCATTAAGGGGGGATATGCTCTAATGCCTCCTTCCTTCTCCTATTGTGTCGCCTTTGTAAATCCTTCAATCCTATCCCAAGTTGTTCCTAAGGGGGCATGTTAGGATATTTAGACACTTACGAGTTAGTTACGATCAACTTGGTCTAATGTGTCATTAGATAAAAGTGTGTTTCTTTAGTATGCATTAGTATGCATTTGTAGTTAGGTAATTCAACGGTCATGATATGTTCCCGACATAGAGTGACCCAACATAAAGTGATCTGACGGTACATATTCTCCTTGATCTTAACGGCTACATTGATCCATGGCTTAACACTCGATTGGTCCATGATCTCTATTTAAAGAGCATGGAGGATCATTTGTCGATGATTGATTGTGAGAAACTCTCTTGTAAATCTCTCTATAATATTTTTCTTTTGCATTAATAAATTGCTCCAAGTGGCCACGTTAGCTAGGGTCGTGGATGTTTCCCCATAGGAGTTGTACCACATGAAAACATCGGTGTGTTGATCTTTGATCTGGTTGTGTGTGTGGTTATTGAAGGTGTTCGTCCTCTATTGGAATACCTGTGTTGTCGAACAATCATGGCATAACTCCAAAAGGTATGGGAACATTTCTTTACTCATAATTAAGTTAATTAACCCATATGTGTTTTATTTACTAGTCTGAAGTTACATTAATTGTATAACTAGGCTTAGCACCAACCTAATTTACAAACTTAACATTGGTCATTATTCTATCACTTGGCCTGGTCATGGATGATTGTCACTTATGCATTACAGATAGTACAGCCTTGGTAGAAAAGGCAACAAAGAGTATGTAAGTCAAAGTGGACATGTTGGACAAGATTGCCTACAAATCAGTATACATTAAAGAAGAGGACATGATCCCTCCAACAACTGGCCTAAGCTCCTCACAACTACAAATATTATGGTCTTATGTCTAGTTCTGCATTTTTCTTTTAGTATAGTCCTTTTCTCTTCAGAGGGGAGGACAAGATAGTCTACAAACCAGTGTACATTAAAGAAGAGGACAAGATCCCTCCAACAACTTTTCCAAGCTCATAATGACTACAAATCTTATGGTCTTACGTCTATTTCTGCATTTTTGTTTTACTATAGCCTTTTTCTCTTCAAAGAAGATTGCCTCCCTAGGCCTCTCTAGTCATAGAAGGTGTCGGTTCTCAGAGGATTATTCACTCATTCGGTGCATCAACATTTCTATTGAGTGCCTCCCTTCCTTCAAATACTCTATGGACGCCCTTGGTCACCTCCTTCCCCCGAAAGGGGAGATCAACATGGCAGTCAAGGATGCCATATAGCAACAGTACATTCAACTCACTTGGGTCTTCCCCCCTCAATGCTCAAACSCTTGGCCCAAAAGTGTCCTATTACRAGCAATTTTCAGCAATTACAAGACAATCTCATTGTCCACACCAATTACATTCAATGCAATTGGTCACATGACTTCAGGATTCCAATCAATCGATTGAGGGTTTGTTCCSACYGCTTACGGGTCAAGTCAAATCACCACACCCCTCAAATGGAGAGGATATGTCAGTTGCGCTATCTTCAAGAGATTCAGACTRAGGAACACTTTGTCTTTAGGTGTCTATGTCCCATATATTATGAGATTTGTGGGAGATATCATCGCATGTCCCCTGATTCTGGAGGGTATCTTGCACATTCTTCCATAATCCTATTMAAAGATGTCTAGCTTTTACATATGCAATAGACATTAGGAAACCTTCCCAAACCCCAAACCACCAGGCTCATAATCTCCTTCTTTYGACCTATCTCAATGACTAGAGGCAATAAGTGTTGATGTGTTTAGCATCATATAGGTACTTCCACATAGGCTTGGTGTATAGCATGTGGAAGTCGTCTTTATAACCTCTCAGAACCTTAGGAAATTCACTTTGTGAGTTAATAAATAAAGTGAATGACCTTTCAAATTAATGTGAATTTAATTAAGTTAAATGCCTAAGTTTTTGGCATTATTAACTTAAGTGAGTTGATTAAATCCTAGCCATTAGATCTAAAGTGTAAGGGGAGATCTAATCTCAGCCCTTGATCACTTTAGGAGATATAATGTTTTGGATTTAGGGTTAACTCAACATAATAAAAGGCAGCCTAAGAGAGAGGATGAGACACACACAGAGTGAGGAGATCTCATAGATTGGGTGAAGAGCATTTCATCAAAGTGTGAGTGGGTAGGGTCAAAGGAAGGAGCAAAGGGGCAGCAAGGAAGATAGCAGCCAAGTAGGCTAGGCTATTTGTTGCATTATATTTTCCTCATATGGGCCATTATCCCAAGGCAGGAGCCCAAGATTTTAATTAATAAAATCAACTCGGATCTGGTTTTCCCTTCGAGGTTTTTCCAAGGGTGTTTACCCAGCTATCTTGTGCAATGTGATTGGTTTCAGTTTTTATGCTTCCACTGATTTATTTGGTTAAGTAACCTAGTTGTGCATTTATTTAATAAAGTAATTTTATTTGGAATAAGTGTCGAGTGCTAGGTTCAGATAAACTAACAATAAGAATTATGTAGATTTTCCAGCTATGGACACGATTCAATTCTATGTTCAAGTTTACCACAAAATTTGTCGTGGATACATTTTGATGCTTCATCGATATAATACACAAGTACTTGCATCTTTAAACAAGCATACTTTACATTGGCCTTGCACTTTGCTACTCCATTGAATATTAATGAATGGTCTATGAAGAAATACAAAATGTGCACATGATATACTAATACTTGTACCTTGCAAATTTTACATTGGATATCATACTTTGCAATACTTGTACCTTGCAAATTTTACATTGGATATCATACTTTGCACTCCATTGGTTATTGGTGTATGATGATGAGTAATGATACATTAACATGACATATTGATACACCTGGATGCAAGCTTTCACTTTCAAGCATTTATTGACCATCGTCTTCTCTCAATTATCTTGTGTTATCCCTTTAGAGAAGATAGTCAACCTTGAGTCAAACCAAGTCCTTGCTATCTCACATACGAATACAACAATAGGACTCAGTATTGACCCCGTAGGAAAACCCTTCGTAGGTTAGTAACCCTAGCCTTAAAGTGTAGAGGCAAGGCCACTGAGGTGACAGTGGGTGGCTTGCCTATATGTTGCCCCAAGCTCTCCTTCGCAAGGTGGAACTTTCCCTTAGCGAGAATTTGAGCAATAACATTTTGGCATCGTTGTCGAGGATAAAGTCCATTCCCTGGGTATACGAAGTTTGGCTTCAACAAAATTTTGATGAGTAGGATTGAGAGGTTTTTATTAAGCTTATTCATCTGGCGACTCCATTGAAGGGAAGAATCCCTTTTCCCTTGAAGATGTTAGGACTTGTTTCTTGTGGAGGTGAAACAAGAAGCATTATATTCACATTGAAATTTCACCTTGGCAACTCCATTTTTGGTTTTCTCATGTTGAAATGGAATTTGACAAGATCTTTCCTTGTTTTGATTTTAAATAAATTGTGGGTTATCCGAATGAAATCCATATAGCATGGAGAATGAATGTTCCAACATTTGAAGGTAAATGCTTTTATGTTGCTCCGCACATTTTGTCATTTGTGGAATATGTTGTGAAACTTGGCGTAGTACATCAAGATATCTAGATCAAATTATTTTTCATATCTTTAGATGTAAGGCAAAAAGCTTGGGTAAAAATTGCATCCCTCCTAAAATAATATCATCTTGTGCAGATTTCCTCAAAGTCTTTTTCAACTGTTGGGGTCCTCCCTCGCAAAGATATGAAGATGTTTTTGGAAGCCTTTGTGCAGCATTACAAAATGAAGAAGAAACTAAGATTGTTGAAACCATTGAGGAGACACCTTATAGTCCCATCAAAAATCAATTACTTAAAAGGGATATAGATGATGGGTTTTCTTATGGTTCCCCTGAAGAACAATCATCACCTTGTGAAGACCTTGAAATTCAAAATTATGAAGAAGACCTTGAAGAAGAACAATTGGATGATTGGATTGAGGTTTTACACGAGAGAAAAAGGGTAATTGATGATTTGTTCCTTGAGTTTCAAAGAAATCCTTCACATGATTTGGGGGTTGAAATAAGCAACAAGATACAAGAAAACAATGCCATTTTGAACTTAATTGAAGAGAAAGAATCTATGGTTACAACTCAACAATATGAAGGGAACATTGATCCCATTGGAAGTCAAGGGTGTGAACAGGGTGACCAATCATTCAATGAGCACATTGAAGAAGAGTCACTATAGGAGGAACACATGGAGGAAGAGGAAGGTCAACTACTTCATGAATCCATTCAGGAAGATGAGTTGAAGGAAATTAAAGATGAAGTTAAGGATGATGATAGTTACCAAATTTTCATTTTTGTGAAGACAATGACTTAGCAACTTGCACCTTCATAGATATGATTCTACCTCGGTTCCAGATATGACCCACTCTTCTGATTGACCTTCATAGATATGACCCTACCTCGGTTCCAGACTTAGGAGTGACTAAGATCTTGCCTGATACCCATGTGATGCTTAACATATCCCTATTTTGGCTAATAATCAAACACAAGGGGAAGATTCAAGTTGTTGATGAGCTCCTCAAGTGGTTGCATTGGATCTTTGAATTCACCTAGCAATCGTTTCTCTTAGTTAGCCAATAGGGTAGGAAAGAATAAGGTCTCCTAGGCATTAATTTAGAGTGCATGTTTTCTTTCCATGCATGTTTGCCTTCATTTTCCTTCATTACATTGATTGATTTACTGCTTGAAGAATTTTTTATTTACCTCAAAATAGTATCTTGCGTATGCTTTCATGCTTAGACTTAGTGAAAATTTCAGGTTTCTACGGAGTCGTTTTTACTCTAACTGGGGTGGTAAATTTGCTCTGAATTTAATGTCACTTGCTAAGTTAGATGGTGTGTAGGACACAGGTCTACGAGAGATTTTGGAGTTCTCATACACTCTAGCATAGAGTGCATGTCCCCGAGTAGGAGCTAGATGTTACCCCCTCAAGGCTGACAACTTTCAAATACCCTCACAAGGGTGTCATGTTGTTGCTTGCATGCGATGTCATGCTCATCTTCTCCAGACCCAAACAGAGTTTCTCTTGATCTCCATCAGATGTATGATCGTGCTAGTTCAACTATGGTGTAGCTCACTTTCATCCCTATATCCTCAAACGACAGATGCACTATGGAAGGTACAAAATGGTTTCAGTGTGCTTCATTTTGATATTTCATGTATCAATGTTCATTTGGATGTGATGATATAACTTCCTAATTAGCCATGAAAGTGGTAAACACCTAATGATATCTAGCAGCACTTAATAACATTACATGGTTTTATTGTTTACCTCATAGTACCTTGGGGAACATGTTTTCTTTTAGAAGTGTGTCATTTCTCAGGTCAATTTATACTACTGGGTAATTAGCCTAGATAGTGTTGTCCACATCCTAACCATGCCAGTCATTTTCCACTTTCCCCGTACCATCCATTCCATCCATATAAAGATATTCGATCTTGATCATGTATGATTTCTCAAAGGTCAAAATGATAAAGCATAATTCAATGAAGCCAAAAAGGCTAAGAGGTGAAGAGCTAAAATCAAAAGACAAAAATAAAATGGATACATGCCTCTTGTTGTCCTAACTATCCAAATCTATGTTCAAGTTCACCACAGAATTTATCATGGATACATTTTGATGCTTCATTGATATAATACACAAGCACTTGCATCTTTAAACAAGCATACTGTACATTGGTCTTGCACTTTGCTACTCCATTGCATATTGATGAATGGTCTATGAAGAAATACATAATGTGCACATGATATAGTAATACTTGTACCTTCAAATTTTACATTGGACATCATACAATTGCATTCCATTGGTTATTGGTGTAAGATGATGGTTTGTAATAAAATGGATACATGTGTCTTGTTGTCCTAACGATCCAAATTTATGTTTAAGTTCACCACAGAATTTATCATGGATACATTTTGATGCTTCATTGATATAATACAGAAGCACTTGCATCTTTAAACAAGCATACTTTACATTGGTCTTGCACTTTGCTACTCCATTGAATATTGATGAATGGTCTATGAAGAAATACATAATGTGCACATGATATACTAATACTTGTACCTTCAAATTTTACATTGATGATTGAACATCATACAATTGCATTCCATTGGTTATTGGTGTAAGATGATGAGTAACGATACATTGACAAGACATATTGATAACCTTGGATGTAAGCTTTCACTTCCAAACATTTATTGACCATTGTCTTCTCTCGATTATCTTGTGTTATACCTTTAGAGAAGATAGTCAACCTTGAGTCAAACCAAGTCCTTGCTCTCTCCCGTCCAAATACAACAATAGGACTTAGTATTGACCTTGTAGGAAAACCCTCCTTAAGTTAGGAACCCTAACCTTAAAGTGTAGAGGCAAGACCGTTAAGGTGATAGTGGGTGGCATGCCTATCTGTTTCCCCAAACTCTCCTTGACAGGGCGGGACTTTCCCTTAGTGAGAGTTTGAGCGGTAACACCTTGTTGGCTCACGCTTTCTTATTTTCTGTTCATTTATTTTACTTTCAGCTGTTTCTTTTCATCTGTTAGCATTTGGCAGTGATCTTGGCAATCCTATAGTCCGATGTTGACTGGTTGTAGTTTCTAGTCCCATTAACCTATTCTTTGGTCATTTATAGACATCGATAAAATTATCTGATCTTATCAGGTCCTTAATTTCCTATATAGTGTTCAAATTGGTAATCCTCTTGTATGGGGAGTTTGTAATTCAGAGGTATAACTTAGCATTACACAAATAAGAGAAAAAAATCTGAAATGTATTGAAATGTCAATCTATGGTAAAACCTGCCAGGTATTATGAACATCCAGAATGCTTTAAAAGTCTATCAGAAAGGCTGGAATTTTATATATATGGATGAACTCTAGCCCAATCTGGGCACAACGAATATATTTTTTTCTTAGCAAAAGATTTTATATATATTTTTTTTTCTTAGCAAAAGATTTTATATATATATATATATATATCGAAACAGAAATATGTCAATTGGGTCTAGCCCGGGCAGTTGAGAGAAGGGGTGTTATCCTCCCTACCCAGGTTCAATTCCTGCAAGTGACATGTGGAGCTCTTAACGAACATATTGCTGACAAAGCTTCGAGCTTCTACAGAATCCGGTTTCCCTGGGTCCCATCCTAGGAATGAGGGGAAGTGTCAGTTGGGTTTCCTTGGGAAATGCATTACATGGAAAAATATCGAAACAACAATAAAACATAATGTTATGAACACAAATATATAGAAATGGATATAAGTAAATAATAATTAATACATCGTAAATGAAAAGTCGTGTCTTATCTAAAGGACGTGTTTATTCATGAAAGGGCACCCCCTACGAGGGTATATATACAGGCCCTCATTCTCATTTGTAATCATCTTATCTATCTTATTCATTCGCATATACATTCATATTATTTATTGTCCTTATGGATATCTTTATATTCCAAATATTCTGGATATTTCGTGTATGAATGATATATATACCCTTGCAGGGGGTGCCCTTTCATGAATAGACATGTCCTTTAGATAAGACACGACTTTTCCTTTATGATGTATTAATTATTTTTATTTAATTATTATTTATTTATATCTATTTCTATATATTTGTGTTCATAACACATAACAGGACAACGAAAACTAAACAACGCACGTGATTGTTTAGGCCTGCTGATGAGGCCTTTCTTTCTGTCTAGGAATGGGAACATTTCAGGAATATCCCAAAAGTTCCTGAATGAGAAGTATATATATATATATATATATATATATATATATATATATATTGAAACAGAGATAAATTATAAAACATAAAAGGATAATGAAAAGTAAATAACACCCATGGTTGTTTAGGGCTGTTGATGAGGCCTTTCTTTCTGTCTAGACACGGGAACATTTCAGGAATGTCCCACATGTTTCTGAATTAGAAGTTATCTTTTGGCAGGAATCTTGTATCGGAATATCTGGAATTTTAATATGAGAAGTGAAATTGGATGTGCTTCGTATTTTTATCGTTTTATACTTGTTGCCTTCATCAAACAAGAGGACATATTTTAACAACAGAAGAAATAACATAAGAAAAATGCATAGACTTGGTATACTGCATAAGGAAAATGCAAGTGACATAGACAGGCAAACCTGAAATTCTCTCTGAAGCACCAGCCCCTGTGCCAAACTTTCCAGCTCCAAGAGCAGGCTGATTCACAGAGAATGTGGCATATAATTCAGTCGCATGCATAACATTGCCATGATCTTGTAAGCAATACAAGGAAAAGATGCATAAAAAATAGATTTACATGTGAACGAGGGTCAGCAGTAGCAATCTGGGACTGTTGGTACTTCAATATAGTCCAATCATATACATAATCAAACTGAAAACCTGCGATGCATAATGAACACATTCAGAATTTCAAAATGACCCGAAGAATAGATCCAAAAGCTCCAAAACATTCAGAAGCTCATCAGACTCTAATACAACAAAATTTACATTTCAATGTTACTAAATTGCAATCGAGAATTCTTCTGTCTGGGATGCTCTTACCCTCACGAATGAAAAGTTCACGAAATAAAACCTTCAGGTAAGCATAATCTGGCTTGTCATCAAATCGCAAAGACCGGCAATAATGGAAAAATGATGCAAACTCCTTAGGATAAGATTTGCACAGCACCTGCTCTAACAAGCATGAGGATGATGTACATGGTAACAGTACCAAAGATATATATTTTGCAGGTTATAAAAGCATATACCTCAATTGGAGTCGACATTTTTTTCTCACTTATTTTCTCATACTTCTGCTTTTTGGTCCCAGCTTTCAATCCCTGCCATGGAAGGCTGATACAACCAAAAAATAAGCTACAACATAGATAGTACTAGACAAACCAGAAAGTTAGAAACAAACAAACCATTAAGTTCAAAAAATATTCAATGTGCAACTGACCTTCCCCTCAAGAAGTACATAAGCATGTATCCCAAGGACTCTAGATCATCTCTCCTACTTTGCTCTGAATACAATACAAAAGCTTAAATATGGTGCCACAAACCCAAGAAATATCCTTTCTCAAATGTACTTGCTAAACAAATTATTAAAGAGCAAAGACTAAGTGTAGATTCACAATTGTACTGAACAAGAGACCAGGTAAAAGAAAGTAAAGAGAGCAGCAATAACCTCATCAGTAATGATAAACAAAGTTCTACTCACCTATTCCAAGATGAGTATTGATACTAGCATAGCGTGCAGTACCTGTGAGATTTTTGTTTTCCCTAAAACCAAAAATTTCCAACTCAATAAATAAATATTAAACATAAAAAATCTGATCACATCACTTCAACTACTTTATAATCAAAAAATCTTTACAATCTACATGCCTGTAAGGAATATGCTTATGAGTTGTAGGCTCACGATACTTTTTGGCAAGCCCGAAATCTATCATGTAAACCTGTGAACATAAGATAATTATCACTAACATTGACAGTTGACACAGCTTAATCACTAACTTATGCCAAGTAATTTAAAATCATAATATAAATACAGCAGGTTATTTTGGTCAAAAATGCATGGATATAAATGCAACAACTACTGAACTACATCAGAATTCCATGACACAGCATGACACGCCTTAATCACTAACGTTGACGCGGCTTAATCACTAACATATGCCAAGTAATTAGGGGTGGCAGCTGTGGGGGGGATCATTTTTTATCCTGATGGAAAACGAGAAGCTGCCTTTGAATGGGGGTTAGGTCTAGCAACTAATAATTTGGCTGAAGCCCTTGCATTATTCCAAGGACTAAAACAATTGAATTCCAAGTGAAGCAAAAACATCATAATCATTGGAGACTTGGCTATAATAATTGAACTTATGCATAGGTCATCTATTCCAATTGATGGAAAGCTTGCTCGGTTTATTCATAGAGTTCAAAAAGAGCTCCGTTGTTTTGAGACATCAAAGTTCTATCATGTTTTAAGGGAGCATAACAAGTTGGTGGATCAATTAGCTAACTCAGTGTTTCATCTGGATGAAGGAACTCTCAAGAGAAAACATGGGGTATCCATCAAACCCATTCCTTAAGGTCTACATTACCAAATCCATCGACCTAGGGGAATGGATCCGTGGATCCCCGGATCAGATATGGAGTCGGATCCAGATCCCCCCAGATCTGTCTAGGATCCGCTCCAAAAATGAATCCTTAAAAATGAAACGTATCAGGATTGTTGACCAGCAAAAACGTGTGATTCTCCTGCGCGACCATTCTCCCATTGAGGGTCCTGTACAGCCATACAATCACTTGACCCTATCATTCATCCATTGAACCTCCCGCGCAGCCATACATTCGCACGACCCTATCATTTGCCCACTGCTTGAAATTGACAGCACCTTGTTGTCAAGATCGGGGGAAGACTGCGTGTGATGGGGAAGAGATTGCAGACAGTGCGAATGGGAAGAAATTGCAGTCGGGAGTTGAGAATGGGAACTTGGAATATAGTTTTAGTTTTAAATTTTAATATATATTAGCGTTAGTGCATAAAACTTTAATATATATTAGCTTTTTAATATATTTTAGTGTATAAAAGTTTAATATATTAATCTTTAGTTTATGCGGCAATATATAGTTTTGTTTTAATATTATGTTCTAAATTTTATATATTATAAATTTATAATTTAAATTATATAAAATAATTAATACATTAGATTAGTTATTATTTAAAAGTATTATTTATTGATTATTTTATATAAATGTTGTATATTACAAATGTATATAAAAGTTGTATATTTAAAATTTTCCATATATTTTAATTTTTATACAAGTTTTATTTAAATAATAAAAAATATATTTATATTGTCTGTACCTGTTGTTTCCCCGCCATATCCAGATCCTGTTTTTTTTTAAATCTAGCGGATCCGTATCCAAATCCATATCTGTATCCGAATCCTGGTAACTTAGCTTAAGGTTAATTTAATGGTTTTTCAAATCGATGGCATGTTCTCCACATATCACCAAATAAGGCAGCGTGGAGTTAATTCATGTTATGAAGAATCTATGGAAGGCCTGAACGCAATACCCTCACACACTTTGTTCATAACTGCAAACTGGCCCTTTGAAGTGTAGAAGGACATAAGTCTGCATGCAGTTGGGATAATGGGACCTGTTGCAACTGGGAGTGCAAGCCTCGGCGTGACGCTTGTCAACTTGGCAGCTATTCTGCATTGGCAACCTTCGCTGGATGTTTCTCTTCCCATTTTGCTTGGTCTCCTGTTAAGCATTGGCAACTCTTGATCTTCTCCCTCTGAAATTTCTGGTATAATTCTTTAAAGTGAAGTGGTTTTCGAATGAAAGTTGGATCTGGAGTATGACTAAGGAGGGCAATCCTGCCTGGGTGGTTTAGGAACCCTGGGCTTTTTTGACAATCTGTTCAGGTGCCTTTGGATGTGTCCTGCTCATGTATGAATTTAGCGAGCTTATTTGCCTTTTGGTCTCTGTTTTTTGTGTGCAAAAGTGTCTTTGTCGAAGTGCTCCAGGGTTTTTTGTTACTTGGATAGGATTCTGGGCAGGTGTATTTGCTATTTGGGCTACATGGACAATTCTGGTAACCTTCCCTTCCAAGGGAACAGTGCTCTCCGGGAAATTCTTGAATTACAAAGGGTTCTTAGAGGGCATGAGAGTCTTATCTTTGACAACAGAATTTATGTGGTCTCTGTCACATCCAAATTACATGAATACAAGGCAACCCACAACAAGGAGCATGCTCTATTAATGGAGATGGTTCTGCAGCAAATACAGGCTCTTGAAACTGAGTGCAGAATGCCTAGACAGCTGGTTTCTCTTCAGAATAGGTCTTCGCAATCTGTGGTTTCAAACATTGGACTATCTATGTGATCAGCAATGGGGGAGTTTAAATAAGAAGAAACAGTTCATCAATTGTGTGAAGATGTGGAGATGGAAGTGCAGGAATCACAGCCTTCTTATGTTGGGCAGGATGATGGCCATAGCAATCATGTGTTCTGCTAAATTCCAGTCTTTTTAATGTTTTGCAAAGTAGGGTTGATATTAGAAGTTTTTTATAGAATAGATACTGGCAGAAGCTTATGGTCCTCCTTAGTGAAGGGCATTTTTTAATTTTGTAAACAAACTTATCAGTAAGCTGCTCAGCTTCAGAAATATTCTCTGCTAGACAGCATATTTTTGTATTTTAATGCTTACCAGTGAGGCTGCAGCTTTTATTAATACAAAATTTATCCGTTTGTGTTAAAAAAAGAGTATCCAAGTAATTTAAAAGCATGATACAAATAGAGCAGGTTATTTTGGTGCATGGATATAAATACAATCAACACGACACCTGTTAGATTTGGTAGCTTGAAGGTACTTCTGCATAGGCAGCACCCAGCATGCAGAAGTGACCGAGCACATTTTCTCCCTAGTGACTTTATAATATGTTTTCATAAAGTAACTTTATAAAAAGATTTTATAAAGTTGGGTCTTTTATTTTTGAAGTGTAAAAATGACTTTATGATGTTGTGGGTCACTTTAGTGATTAAGTGACCTCAACGAATGATTAAATCATGACCATTGATTTCATGAGGGCAAGATCTAATCTTGACCATTGATCTCATTAGAAGACAAAGGGTTAGGGCAGTTACACCTTGAAATTAGATAAAGGCGGCTCATGAGAGAGAGAGAGGGGCGCACACTTTGAGGAGAGAAGAGTGGGAGGTTAAGAGTCACATTTCCCAAGAGAAATTTCTTGCTTGGAGGGAAAGAGTAACAGCAGAGGGAGTTGGCATGCATCCCTAGGTGAGGGATAGGCATGCACTCCAAGGAGAGAAGACTGCATTTATTTCTGTCCGTACTGTAGCAACAGGAGGCCGTACAGCAAAGGAAAGGGCACAGAAATCGAGGGCTGTTTTATCAGCTGGTTGACTTGAATTTCTAGGCGTTTTTGCTGAGTTAAGACTGTCCTGCAAGGGACATGACAGTGCTGTACATTTCTGGCACGATTTCCTAGGCCGTTTTGGTACTGTTGCTCACTGTACTGAGCTGTACAGGCCGTACAGCCATGGCACAATTTCCAAGATAGAATTCTGGTTCAGTTTTCTAGGAGGGTTTCTTGCTGGAAGAAATATAAGTACTGTATTTAAATGTTGTTATAAAGGCTGCTGTAACTCTGATATTTTCCCTAAAGCTGTATAAGAAGTTTTTCTCCTTAAATCTGTCATCTTTCCTGTATATTCTTCAAGGGGCATAGCCCAGAATTTTTGTGTCAAATGTGTGAATTTGTCAACTGTTCATCGGTATTCCACTGTTGATGGCTTAGTTAATGTATTTCTTCTCATATGTTGCTGTTGAATGTTAGTGTTTCTTACTGCATTACAGTCCTTGGTATATTGGAGGTTGAAACCAAGATTTATCTAAGTGTTAAGTTCAAATTTTTCAACATGATATCAGAGTTGGTGCTCTGAAGTTCAGTGGACAGTTTGACACCTGGAACAGCAGTGGCTTGCTGGGGCATTTGCTTGGAAGAAGGGGAAAGAAAGGGTCTTTGTCAAGTGGACAGAGATGACTTCCTGCATCAGGTTTGAAGATAGGTTGGAGGGGATCTCCAACTACCTGAAGTGGTAGGTGAGAATCACAAGTGTTCTCAAAGAGAACAAGTTGTGGTCATTTGCGGACACCATCGTGCTAGTACCTGCGTCAGATCCCATAGTTCTGGATGTTCATGAAGTGAAGGAAGCTAAGGCTCAGAGAATCATTTTGGACAGAGTCAGAGACCACCTTATTCCATATTTGGCTGAGAAGCAGACAACCAAGGACATGTAGGATGCACTGAAGAATTTGTATGAGGCAAAGAATGAGAACCGGAAAATGGCTCTCCGGGACAAGCTCCATAGTACTAGGATGGCCTAGGGAGAGAGTGTGGCCTCCTACCTCACCCGGGTTGCACAGGTGAAGGATAAGTTGGCGGTTGTCGGAGAATTTATTCCTGACTTAGAGTTGGTGTGTATAGTCCTCATGGGCTTCACCAAGGAGTGGGAGGTTTTCGTGAAGTGCGTGGTGGGGAGAGAGAAGCTCCCTGACTGGAGCAGATTGTGGGATGACTTTACACAGGAGGGGTCTGAGGAGTAGTGTTACCATAACGGACCACCGGTAAAACCGGCCGGTTCA
>JZKD02S1677075.1:156780-170615 GCA_000966675.3 Picea glauca | reverse complement strand
AAAAGACTAGACGCTTGCCTGCACATACTGTGTATCAGCTCGAAGTATACTAGCCCTGGTTTGACAATTTAGTGATTCAGGACACTTAAAAGCTACAATTTAGCAGCCTGACAACCGTGTACGAGAAAAGCCGCACACTTCTGTGAATAACACATTTACGGTTCTTGTCGACCCCCCAACCACTTATGGACCAACTCCCAACCTGATTTGACCTCCATATCTGAGAGAAATGGGGGGTTCGTCAAGGACTAAAGAGTTCCCTAAAAGGCCCTTTGTTCACACCAAGAACCAATTACATTTTGCCTTGAAGAAATGCTATAAATAAGAGCCATGGGTGCACTAAGAAACCAACATCTTCATAGTATTGTTATTGTAACGCCCCCATTCTAGGCCGAGCAAGCGCTACTTCGCGGAATAACAATCTCATACTTAATTCTATATATAAGACATGCATTTAAGCAAATGAAACACATTTAAACTGAGAATAACAATAAGAATTACTGCTATTATAAATAATCAATGGCTTTAACATTAATTCGTATGCATAGCAGAATACATGATAAATATAAATACACAGACATGCAAAAAAGTAATTAAAACATCATCTGGTACTTATCTTGAAACAGTAGTAATTCCACCAACTAGGTGCAGGCCTTCCACGAACCTCCTAGCCTTAGACCACACTACTCATCAAGCTCAGCAGTGGGTCACCCCCGAGTTGGGACTAAGCTCCACCCCTAAGGCAAGGAATCCTAGGCTAGGTTGAGGTTACATGGTAAACACACAGTCACAAGGAAGGAATTATCTTCCAGGAACCACTCATACTCACTACTCACAGACTCTCCTTCCCCACATGCCTGCTCCACCCAGGAGTATACACCTTCTTTGTCACCTAGACAGTCCTTCGGCTGCTAACCTCCCTTGCCTTGGGTTTCAGCAACAGACCGGACCGGAAGTCTCCAAGCTCTGTGGCAGCTACAGGTTTCCTTCCAGGAGTTCTCTCCTTCCTCTGTGCACTCTCTCACCTGGAGAGAGTCACTCACAGGCCCAGCAACCTGTTCTTCCAACTTCAACCACCTCTCTCACCTGAAGAGAGTGTTGTACAAACTAGCCAACAAGCCACACAGGATCAAACACTACACGTCCACCACAATCAATGAGAATCCAGACATGAACACCCCAGCGTAGCTACAGACAGGTGCAATAGCATAACCAGGCTTAGCAGGGACGAGACACTTCCTTTTCTCAATCTAACAACATGGGATAGACTCACACTCTGGATTCTCAGGGATGCATGATAAGTTGTCCACGCAGGGATCGATTCAGACTCCATGGTTTAGAACAGAGAAGGGGTGTACCGGCTTTCTAGAACAAACACAAACTTTTTCCCAAAATCAACATAGGCTTCTGGTTCAGGGGATGTACGGTTCAGAAGATGCACGAGGTCTCTTGCACGAGGGAACTCCTGTTAGTTTTCACTTTCAGGAAAACATGATCACCCACTTTGAATTATTAGTGGTTTTTGTTCTTATCAGCATAACTTGAATGCATGTCTCGGGCAGCTTTCAAATTCTGTTTAATTTTTATCATTTGGTCCTCCATCTCCTTGAGCAACTCTGGCCCAACTACTGCTCTATCAGCTGGATTATCCCAGCTCACTAGAGTGTTGCACTTTCTTCCATAAAGTGCTTCAAATGGGCTCATCTTCAATGATGCATGATACCCATTATTGTAGGTGAATTCTACCAAATGCAGGTAGTCTTCCCATCTTGATGGTTTGTCCATCACGTGCATTCTCAGCATGTCCTTTATTACTCTGTTCACCCTCTCTGTCTGTCCATCAGACTCGAGATGATACGCTGTACTAAAATTCAAATTCATTCTGAATCCTTTCAACAGTCCTTTCCAGAAATTCAAGGTGAATTTCGGGTCCCTATCAAACACAACCGTTTTAGGAATTATGTGCAAGCATGCCACTTCTTTTAAGAATATATCAACAACATTTGTTGCTTTGTGAGTGGTTTTCAGTGGAATAAAATGGGCAGCTTTTGTAAGCTTGTCCACCACAACCATGATCGAATCATGTTGCTTGCTTGTTCTGGGCAATCCTATAATAAAATCCATGGTCACCACTTCCCACTTCCACTCAGGAATGGGCAAAGGCTGTAGCAACCCTGCTGGGTGCCTATGCTCAGCCTTAACTTTTTGGCATTCCATACATTTGGCAATGTACTCAGCGATCTCCCTCTTCATACCCGGCCAAAAGTAATGGCTTTTGACTACTGCCACAGTCTTCTGATATCTAGGGTGTCCATCATATGTCACGTTATGCATTTCTTTTAGAATCGCAAGTTTCAATTCCTGGACATTGGGTATATACACTTTGTCTTTATACAGAAGTAATCCATCAGCTTCCAAGGTGTAACTTTCCTTTTTCTGTGGTCTCTCACGTTGTTGTAGCTTTGCTACTAAGTCTTTATACTGCAAATCAACATTTGCAGCTTCCAAAATTATACCCTTGATATCAGTCTTGTACATGCTAATGGTTGAAGTATGTAAGTCATGCACTTTTCTGTTGAGTGCATCAGCCACCTTGTTTTCCTTCCCCTTGATATGCTTGATATCAAAGTCGTATTCGCATAGAAACTCCAGCCACCTACTTTGTTTAGCGTTTAAATTCGACTAATCAAACAAATATTTCAGACCGTTGTGGTTTGTTCTCAATTCGAATCTCCTTCCCATGAGGTAATGTCTCCATTTCCTCAGAGCGTGGATGATTGCTGCCAACTCCAAATCGTGAGTGGCATAATTCTTTTCATGCTCTTTCAGCTTCCTGGACTCATAACAGATTGCAAATCCATCTTGGCTGAGAACTCCTCCCAACCCTTCCTTACACGCATCTGTGCACACCACGAAATCGATATTTGGATCTGCAATCCTCAAGATTGGAGCATTGGTTAATAGCTGCTTCAATCGCTGGAAACTGTTCTCACACTCTTCAGTCCACTGAAACTTTTTCTCCTTCTTTTGCAAGGAAGAGATACGATGAGCTATCTTTGAGAACCCTTCTATAAATCTTCTGTAGTAGCCCTCCAGACCCATAAAGGATCTGAATTGCACCATATTCCTTGGCACTGACCATTCTCGGATGGCCTCAACCTTTTAAGGATCCACAACGATCCCTTCTTCTGAAATAATCTGCCCCAAGTAATGGATCTACCTTTGGTAAAAAGAGCATTTGCTCAATTTGGCATACAATTGGTGTCCTCTCAACACTTGCAGCACCAGTCTCAGGTGTTGTTCATGCTCTTCCACTGACTTGGAATACACCAAGATGTCATCCAGGAAGACTATGACAAACTTGTCTAAATATTCCCTGAATACACCATTCATCAAGCACATAAAAACAACAGGTGTGTTTGACAGTCCAAACGGCACCACTGTGAACTCGCAATGACCGTACCTTGTTCTAAAGGCGGTCTTGTTGATGTCCTCATTATTTATTCTTACCTAGTGACATCCTAATCTGAGATCTATCTTCGAACATATTTTCGCACCCTTCAACTGATCGAAAAGATCATCGATCCTCGACAGAGGATACTTGTTCTTCACAGTTGCGGGCTGCAAATAATTGACAACCTTTTCTGTAGCACTTCTTCAATTGCATGGCTGAGATTTCTCTAACAGCCACAGCTCTAAGAATCCCTTGGACTATTTTCTGATTCCCCTCCTCATCTAGGCATGTAAACCTCTTGTTATGACAGTCCAGGAGGGCATGGTGTTGGTCCAACTAGTCCATTCCAATTAAACAGTCATAAGATCCTAAAGGAAAAATATTCAATTCAACTTTCATGCTCAGTCCTTTCATGTCCACAGGACAAGACTTCACCAACTCAACGACTTTCCTCTTAGTTCCTCTAGCCAACTGTACTAACCAAGACTTTTCATGTTTTCTTCTTGATAAATGCAAACTTTCCACCACCCTAGGATCTACATAACTATGGCTAGCCCCTGAATCGATTAAAATAATAAATGGTCGGTTGTTAATCATACCTTCCACTTCAATTAGGTGCGATTGAAATTCTGCTTGCTTGTTGTCCAGGGCTGTGTAGATCCTTGGCATTCTGTTGCCCATATCCTCCACTATTTCAGCTTGTTGAACATTGTGGACTGTTCTCGCTTTATCTTTTCTGTGGGGGCAATCTCGGTACCTATGGTTTCCTTTACAGCCCCAACACTCCCTAGGTGGCGGTCTGGGCATTTGTTCACCCACTTCAGCCCTCCTGGGCTCTCTAAAGGATGGTTGTCCCTGAGGACTATTTCTGAAAAAGGGAGGCTTGTTTCCCTTCAGCCTCTACTCTTTCTTGAACTTCTTCTGATCATCCCAAGCCTTTTGAAAAGTGTGCCTTTCTCTTTGTTGTTCATACAAGCATTTTTCCCTTCTTATTGTTTCTTCCATAGTCTTGGGATCATCATACTATATCTTGTCACTAATGGAAGGTGGGAGTCCACTCAGATATCTCTGAATCTTGACAGCCTCATCTTTGATGAATGGAACATACTTCAGTAGTTCCAAAAACCTTTGTTTGTATTCATCAATGGTCATGCTACCTATCTTGAGTTTGAAGAACTCCTTCATCTTTCTGTCATAGTATCTTTTAGTCAGGTATTTCTTCTCGAAATACCCCTTGAACTCCTTCCAAGTGACATCTTTCTCTCTGATGTGCTGCACCTGCACAAACTTATCCCACCACATGGATGCTTTTCCTTTCAATTGATACATCACAATTCTTCCTTCTGCATGAGCGGAATAATTCTGCAGTTGGAAATATTTCCTCATGCCAAGCAACCAGGTTTCGGCATCTTCCTCCTTCTTATGTTCTCCATCGAACGTTGGAGGCTTGATCTTGTTCATCTCTCCCTTCAATTCATCCACTCCAGATCTTCGGTGTTTTATGGTAGGGGACAGGCTTAAACTATTGCGTGCCTCCCTACTGGAATGATTTGGGGAGTGACAATGATGTCTGCTACCACTCTTCAATCTTCTTCTCCTCTCAAGGGTTCTGACACTTCTTGATCTTCTTTTCCTCTCAGGGGTCCTGCAACTCTCTATCTTGCTTGAGTCACTCCCCTTCTCCAATTTCCTTTCTATTATTTTCAGGCTCTTCAACATTTTTAAGTTGAATTCACCCTGCTGATCACTGACCCTCATGAGCTTTTGGCTATCAGCTCGGTGAGCTTGGGCATCTTTCTGCAATCTTTCAATGAGTTTCATCATATCTCCTTCCTTATCCATCTCTTTTTCGTGCACATTAGAGTTTGATCCTTTGATTCCCAAGTTGACATCCCTTCCTACCCTTTCGTCCTTTGTTTCAGAGGCAATCTATACCTCTTCCATTTGTATACTCGGTTGTCCTGACACCTGTTGAACTCTGCACACACAACGTGCAGTCAACCGTAGTTTGTCAGGCCTTATCCCTTAATAAAAACCACAACATCCATTAACCAACGTGAATAAGAAAATGTTTCAAACTCACTAAGTTTTCTGAGCCCTGCTTGGCTCTGTAAATTTTCGGGACTTTGGGACTTTGGTTTTCGGGGTTTTTTGTCCACGAGGATCCAACAGTTAAATCCTCAACAGTTCTTATGTCCTTCAAAATTTTCAAGATTTTGGAACTTCGGTGTTTCAGGTTTCGAGGTTTTTGGTCCCCGGAGGTTCTCGCACTCGCTTCCCTCTTCAACTCCCGACTCCCGAACTTCCAACCTTTCTTCCCTTGGGCCCACAACACAACTATCACCAACCTCGGTAGGGATTTTGAGACTCGGCACTTTGGGTTTTGGGGTCTTCGGTACCCGGTATTTCACGATGCAGTGACTCTCAACTCCATGTCACTCCAACTCCCGAATTCTGAAATTCCAATTTACTTTACTCTCTGGGCCCATAGCACAGCTGTCGCCCATAACCACGGTGGTGCGTGGTACATTCAGGAGGGTCCACATCACCTTCAGTGACATCATCGGGTCCCACCATTCTCGCTTGTCTTCTCGACTCACTCGCACGTGGTACACACCCATGTGTCCACATCCATTCCAAGGAAATCCAATGATTAGACTTCTCTCAGATCTACGGCGCAGATATTTTCGGCGTTTCGGGGTTTCGAGCATTGGGAGTTCATGCATCCACACATCTCGAACTTTCGTTTGCCAAAATTCTGAAATTACTGTCTACTCTTCCACTTAATCCAACGGTCAAGTTCCTCTCTTATGATCTACAATGTAGATCGTTTCGAAATTTCGGGTTTCGCTATTTCTCAATTTGCGAAAACAAGGTTCTTCCCCTTTTGGTTTCTCGGGTGACGAAATGTCGTCCGACAACCACTTTTTCCCATGATGGACAGTCTCGACGAATTCAGGATTTCGCGTATCTCGATTTCCACGTTCCTGTGCAACTTGAAAGGGTTTTTTTTTTCCTAAACCCTACACACGTTTTCTAGTTTTGACAGTCACGAGGGTTCTCCTTTTCCCCGAACAGATCCTACGGCTCCAACACTTCTGGTGTGGAGTCCTCTCTCCCTGTGGCCAGATGCCACCTCAGCTGCGGTTTCATAACACTGCTACACCTCCTGAGCTTGGTAACACGGTCGAGTAACTCCTTGACACTCGGGAGCATTCAAAGGCTCGAAATTGGTCCTCCAGACACAATTTCTCCTCAAACCCTCGGTCCAAAGACCACTTAACTGGCCCATCTAGGCTCGGCATAGAAACCTTGGCTCTGATACCAAACTGTAACGCCCCCATTCTGGGCCAAGCAAGCGCTACTTCGCAGAATAACAATCTCATACTTAATTCTATATATAAAACATGCATTTAAGAAAATGAAACGCATTTAAACTCAGAGTAACCATAATAATTACTGCTATTATAAATAATCAATGGCTTTAACATTAATTTGTATGCACAACATAATACATGATAAATATAAATACACAGACATGCAAAAAAGTAATTAAAACATCATCTAGTACTTATCTTGAAACGGTGGCAATTCCACCAACCAGGTGCAGGCCTTCCACGAACCTCCCAGCCTTAGACCACACTGCTCATCAAGCTCAGTAGTGGGTCACCCCCGAGCTGGGACTAAGCTCCACCCCCAAGGCAAGGAATCCTAGGCTAGGCTAAGGTTACAGGGTAAACACATAGTCACAAGGAAGGAATTCTCTTCCAGGAACCACTCATACTCACTGCTCACAGACTCTCCTTCCCCACATGCCTGCTCCACCCCAGGAGTATACACCTTCTTTGTCACCTAGATAGTCCTCCGGCTACTAACCTCCCTTGCCTTGGGTTTCAGCAACAGACCAGACTGGAAGTCTCCGAGCTCTGTGGCAGCTACAGGGTTCCTTCCAGGAGTTCTCTCCTTCCTCTGAGCACTCTCTCACTTGGAGAGAGTCGCTCACAGGCCCAGCAACTTGTTCTTACAACTTCAACCACCTCTCTCAACTGGAGAGAGTGTTGTACAAACTAGCCAACAAGCCACATAGGATCAAACACTACACGTCCACCATAATCAACGGGAATCCAGACACGAACACCCCATGGCAGCTACAGACAAGTGCAACATCATAACCAGGCTTAGCAGGGATGGGACACTTCCATTTTCTCAATCTAGAAACACAAGATAGACTCACACTCTGGATTCTCAGGGATGCACGATGAGTTGTCCACGCAAGGATCGATTCAGACTCCACAGTTTAGAATAGAGAAGGGGTGTACCAGCTTTCCAAAACAAACACAGACTTTTTCCAGAAATCAACACAGGCTTCTGGTTTAGGGGATTTACAGTTCAAAAGATGCACGAGGTCTCTTGCCGAGGTCAAGCTGGTTCACCCTTAGACGGTCGGGTAGAATGGAGGAGAACCCCCCACCATGGCTCATCTCAGGCATTTTATTTACATGGGCTTGGGTTGACACTTGTCACCCGTGAAGCTGCATGTTTCCATCAACGTGCGTTCCTCCCACCATTTGGAAGTCACATGTCATTCCAAAAGAACTTAGGATAAAAACATATTATTCACATGTCTTTTTGGAATAATATTAAAATAGTATTCCCAAGACTTAAGCCCTTAGGCTTAGCCCCTAGGCTCCACACTTAGCCCCTCTTCCCACCTTCTGTCCCCTAATCCCTTGCCCACTCTGTGGAAGCTTAGTCCCCCATCACTCATTCATCGTGGTTGGTCTGCACGCGGTGGTGTTTATATTTTATTAATGTTCTGCATTGATACATGTACAAAATTTGGCTCTTGGCCTTCAACCCTCAAGCTCTCCGGCCTAACAATCACATAAGCCCACCAACTTATATAAACTTGGCTCACTAGCCTATAAAACATTTTTACAACTCATTTCGTAAACAAGATTTACAATTGGGCTCGGCCTTGGGGACATTACAGTTATGTTTCCTCAATTCTCCCTTGAGACTCCTCTTTTCTCCTTGGAGCATTCAAGCATCATTGCAATAGGCCATTCCACTCACCTCTTAAGGGAATAGGCATTGTTGTTCTTCATCCTTTCCCATTTTTCTTCCATTGTAAGATGACCTCTCCATTAGGGAACTCAAGAGCCCTCCCATGGAGGAAGAGGGGACTCATAAGTCCTCATTTTTTCTCTATGGTGTTTTGTCTGCAAATCTATTGATCCATTGGTAGCATTATGTTGGTCATTGGTTGATTTTTATGGTTCTAAATTTCTCATGCTTTCTAACTTTTTTTTCTTAGTTGTTTTATTTTATTTCTTTGCTTATAAATGTGTTTGGCTTGTTTAACCCACTCACAAACTTTTGTCTTGTCTAGCAGGCCCAACTAGGCATGCAAGTGTTGGTATTTTGCTCACCCAAGTGACAAAACCAACACAATAGATTGGCGACCATATTGGGGACATGTATCAAATTCCACCTTATTTGGGCTTAGAGAACACTTATTTTTAATCAATTTGTCTTGCAGGTACCAAAATCGGCCTTGCCCAACCTGTCAAAGGAAAAATTCAGAGCTAGAGGAGAGGTATTTCACTCAAAAATTTCTCCCATGACACATGACAGGAAATGCGTGGATTTTCCTGCCCACAAACGCACAGTCTGCACACTGTGTGCACCATAGACTTCTTTGCTCTGTGCATTGTGCGCCCTCTACGCACCTGTCAGAATTATAACCCGTGCACATATCCAATTTTTCAAAATTGTAAGGATTTTTGTGAGGATTTGAAGGCCCCTAGCCTTCAGATTTTTTATTTCATGCACTTTTTAATACACATGCACTCCACTTAGAATCCTTTCCCATATGAAAGGTTAGCTAAACATAAGCACTTAGGGGGTAAAAAGAACCAAATATTCTCCTCTTTTGCTTTGGTTGCCACATGGATGGCTTGTTTGGTTTGTAAAATGTTAAGTTGAGATTATTGCTATCATACATAAACCACTTACATTGGGACTACAATTTAACTTTGACCCTTGAGTATGCTCTTCTCTCCCACCTTAGAGTGATCTTGAGAATCAGAAAGGTGGTTAAAGGGACATTTCATCTCCCTTAACAAAAATCTTTAGGTGAGGACAAAATCCCCCCTAGGGCTCCTCTTAGTTTATTTTGAAATCATCTTAAAGTTGTAAGGGCCCATACATGCCCACATGTTGCAAACTTAGGATAGTTTATCGAAATTGTTTTCTTAGTTTACATCACAATCTAGGTAAGTTTAAAGATCAAAGTAATTGGCCCATACATGCCCAAATGCTTGCAATGTAGGATAGTTTTTCAAAGCTTTCTTAGTGTAAACAACATTTAAGGAGTTTAAAGGACTTGTAAGGACCCATATGTCCACATGCTAGTTCTTTAAGGATTTTAAAATTCTGCAAGGTTGTACCAATGACACTTAGTAAGCTAGGTAACAAAGATTTGTAAAGACCACAGGAAGTCCACATGTTGCAATCTCACACTTAACTTATTAAAAACTTGGCACACTTTGTTCACTTGCTCACACACAAAGTCACTCCTCACTCACATAATTTCTACCTTGAATAGTGGAGGTTGAAGTAGGTTTTCTCCAAAGGAACTCTGAAACATCCCACTACTTCTTTTGGAAATTATCCACACCCATTAATTCAAACAATATTGGTTCACACCCCCAATCTCTCAACCCACCACATCTAAAAAAATTCTAAAAACTCACTAAGTTTTCCTCCACGGGGAGGTGCCAAAATAATTTTTTTAGTCTAGGTAGGATCTTGAGGGTAGGCATCCAAATAATCCCTCGTTATCTGGTTCTCACATTTTCAAACATTAGAAGTTGAAACATAGGGAACTTTCAAATCCTCCAAGTCAAGTGTTCCTACACCATAAGGCAAGGAGATACCCGTGAAGGGTTAAAGGTCGAGGTTCAGTTGTTCTGTGTGTCTCCCCTTGAGTCACCCAACTCTTGGAAGGGATCCAACCCGTGACCCATTTATTAAGCCGAAAATCTAAATGTTGCACTTTGACTGAGGTACCTAGTGACACAAATTTAGGACATCTACCCAAGTGGCAATTGTGGGTTGCAGTTGCACCTTGATCATATTTTGTGTGGCTACTGGAAAATATCACCAGCTCTTTCGGGATATGCACCCTCTACCCCTCATTGTAACTTATTATTTCATCCTTCACTAGTTCCTCTTCCGGTGGCTTCAGACCCCACTGTTGAGTGCTTTTGGAAGGTCCAGTGCAATTTGAGAGGAAGGACGATACATCTTTTAGGACACGAACATTTGCTTTTATTTATTCCCCCACGTGAAAAAAATCCACCTAGCCACATGTTTTCTTATTACAGTTGATATATGTATGAGGCTCATTTGAATACATGCAATTGTGAGTTGTAATATCTTATGAAGGTCCAAATTATACAAAGTTCTTGTTCATTTATTTCTCTTATCACCACTTGCACACATTCACTTTGCTAGTCGGACACCATAGGGGACCCACATAATCCTCGTCATTCCAGACGCTTGCAAAATCTTCCTCCTATTCTCGGAGGAGTCCCTAGTCTTTCCAAATCACCATCTCAACCATCTCACACCCCCGTGAGTGCTATTATTTTGGGATCAGTTTACTTGGTTCCACTTTGCTTGGGTCCAATTCCCAAGGCCATCCATCCACTAGTTCTCCTTCACAAGGAGGCAAGGGGTAAACTTCTTCTCAAGGGAGAAGTACCACCCCACTCAATCCCTCTCAAGGGACATGTCCACCACCTACTCACACGATGGCTGGAACTAATCCTCCACCAACTCTCCCTATGCCATACTTGGCATCCCTTAACATTCCTTATTTAACCAAACTCATAAATGATCCCATTTTACATGGTCCCACTTGGCCTACTATGCCTACCAAACTACCTTCAGATATTCCAAAGTTTGAAGGAAAACCAGGGGATGATCCTGCCAACCATGTTATGACCTTCCACTTATGGTGCTCTTCAAACAACATCATGGATGATTCAATCTTCTTAAGGCTGTTTCAACACACTCTCACTGGTTCCTCAGCCAAATGGTATGTGGACGAAAAATTAGGGTCCCATGCAACCTTTGAATCATTGGCCAAGGCCTTTTTTTCATTTTTCCAACTACCAGTTCATCATGAGATTCGCTTGCAACTCCTCTCAGATTTCAAAAAAACTACTACTATCCATATCGTCGATCACATCCATGAATGACATCGGCGTCGTAGTTTGTGCAAAGCATAAACCACCAAAGAACAACGTCTTGATTGGTTTCTCAAATCATTTGTCTTTTTTATTGTCAAGGATGTCACATCCACCTTCCCTCAGACAGAGGAGGAGTCCATCAGCAAGGCTCAACAGTTTGACCTCATCTATGCTCATTCATGTTACTTATACACAATGTTACCTGATGCACCTAGGCCCACACCATTTGGCCAGGACAAACCTGGGATGTCCCACGCTGCGGATGGGTTGATTGGCAACAACCTTACAACGAACCACCACCTATTTATGGTGCACCTCAATATATGTAACCCTATGGAGGGCCATCTCATTACCCTCTGCCCCCTTACCAACAACCATATCTTGTTTCCCCCCCCCCCCCCCCCCCCATGAGTGGGCCCTCACTGATACCCATGATGTGTCCGCCCTCTCAACCAAGTTTGGGTATACCTTCTACCCTAGTATATAACCTGGGCACTAGTGAAATCCCTTCACCTTCCTATGCACCCTATGGATCGTTGCCACAAAGCAATCCATATTTTTTGTTTCCTGGTCCTCCACATCCAATTGCTCCTCCACAAATACACCCACATGCCGGTGTTAATTTTGTTCAGTCCTCTCCCATTCAACAGCTTCAGACTTTTGAACAGTTGAATATGGTAAATACGGCCCATCAGTTGAATAATTCCAAGAAGAAAGGGAAAAACTGAAACAATAATAACCCAAGACCAGGAGGAAATAACCCCCAACCAAACCATCTCGTTGGGGGCAACCAGAACTGCCATGGGGACAATAATAACAAATGACAAGGGAAGAACAACAACAATCTTCAGACTAACTTCCCTTGCGCTCTCTATGATGAGTATGGACATTATACACACCATTTCCCCCAAATTGTCAACTTCAAACGGATGAAAGACTACATGAACGTGCAACGCCCTCCAATGCCACATGCCCCTTAGTAGGCCCCACAACAGTATTTGCAATAGCCACCTCCGACTGTTTTGGAAAACCCCATTCCACACCAAGGTGTGATGAATACCCAATAGGAGGTGCACCTTGCTCCACCCCAAATGGGGCAGTATCAAAACCCAGGTCCCATTCAACCTGGAAATTCAATCGATCGCAACACTCCTTACCTGCGAAGAATAAATTCTTTTGAAAACATGCGGTCGCTAGTATAGTGTTCCCCTTAAATCTACCCAAACCACTTCGGAAGTGGCTCCAACTATAGTTAGACATCCCTTGATGATTCCACACCCTAACACTAAACCAAACATCCACATATGTCGTGTTCCATTACGATGAAATGTCAATAACCCTCATGCTAGGGCATCCCATAACTACAGCATGGTCGACGACTTAGCTCAGTCTCCTGCAGCCATGTCTGTATTGGAGGTCCTCCAAATCTGTCCAACTCAGCAGAAATCCTTTCTTTCCACCTTGGGGGTCGTCAACCAAGTTGATACTAGACTCACCACCTTTGATCTAGATAGCGGAGAACCACGCCTCACCGCCCTGGTAGCTTTCCAGATACCATTTAAGATCTAGAACATCACAGTATATCGATGTATCATTGATGAAGGTGCATCCACATGCATCATGTCCAAAGAGTATGGAAAAAACTTGGCTCCCATAAGCTAGTACCATCCGCCATCACCCTGAGAGCCTATGGTAGTCGACCATCGGCCCCTGAAGGGCTCTTCCAAAATGTCCCCATCGAACTTGGGGGAAAAACCATCCTCATCAACATTGAAGTTATCGATGCCCCACTTGAGTACAATATCTTCATCAAACGTAGCTACATGTATGCTATGAAGGCAGTGGCCTCTTCTGTGTTTTGTACAATGATGTTCCCCCACAACAGGAAGATCGTCACCATCGATCAAATCACATATGAGCCTAACCATTCCACCAACATTGATAACATTCTTCCCCTTATCCACAATAGCTCGGACGCTTATTCAGTCATCGCCATGGGTCTCAGAGTTTTCAAAGACCCATCCTTGTTGGGGGCATATCATGGAGCGCCACTTCTCCTACACCCTTCATCACAAGTGTGTGTAGTATCTTTTAATGGAACATATACTAGAGACACCATT
>JZKD02S1677075.1:125039-141017 GCA_000966675.3 Picea glauca | reverse complement strand
ATTCAAAGTGCTATTTCTATTGCTATTTCGTATATCATTTCTGTGTATTGTGAAGATTATGCTGGATATTTTACTGTTATTCTGTCATTTCTAGCATTTCATTTATGTTCTGCATGTTTTATATATCTGGTATCTTGCAGAGCATGGGGCATGCCCGTTGTTAGTCTCTAATTTTGTCTTGGTTTAGTGAGAAGCCCTTGTCCTAAACCCTCCTTACCCATTCCTCATTTTCCGTTTTCAGTTGTTTTCCATTTTTAGATTTTGGTATTTCGTGATTTGCATTATAGTCTTTGATGATTTATTTAAGTTTGATTTTGAAAAGACATTGTTTAAAATTGAGGTTTCTCTTTTTATGCCGTTTGAATTTCAAAATTTCAAGTTGTCAAACGCGCTATGGGAATAAGCCTATTCCCATAGCGCCAAATAATCATGCCATAACTTGCGCCTGCTATCCCGATTTAGTTATGATGACATGATTCATGAATTGAGAGTTCGTGTGCTCCCATGAAATCTTAGCAATCATTTCCAAATCCAACAGTTTCAGAATATAATTGCTATGCACGCACGCAGGGTTCATTTCAAAATCACATGTTGCTTGGTGATCATTATATGTTACCTGTTCGAGTTGGCTTAATTCAGGCTTGCGGAGAGAAATGCAGGTATCTATTCAAAGCAACAGAATACACTAACAATTGCAGGTGGTGAATTTGGAACCCGAGGACGACGGCTGCAAAATTGAGTTTAATGGCGCCAAAGAGGAGCAGACAAGTTGCCAGAATAGAACCAAAAGGCGCTGAACTTCTTGAAGCCTATCCTCAGATGGCCCAAAGATTCAGAGACGTCGGGTGGTTTGAGTTTCTCACCACATTTCAAGGTTATGATGAGTAGGTTTCCATGGAATTCGCTCTGAACTTCGATGGTCACGAGGTCGAAATCGGTAAGATGTTGATGCTAGTGACAGAGCAGACTATAGCAAAGGCTTGCAGGCTCGTGGTTGGAAGGGAAAGATGGTGGAAGAATGAGCATGTGGTTACTAAATTTGTAAATCAATTCCTCCTTCCAGATAAGCAGAATCCATATTGGAGAAGGGGAATACCTCGCAGTTGGGTTTGACCCAAATGGCACACTGCTCTGGTGGTGATTCACAGATACATCACCTATGAAGGGAGGTTTTCATTGGTCTACATCTACCATATCAGAATATTGATGCATCTAAATGGTGATTACCCTTTAAATCTTCCTTATTTTCTGCTTAAAAGTTTGACAAAAATGTCCAAGAAAGTGCAGTCAATTTCCACTAATGCTAAAGGCAGTTTGTTCCATCAAGTCCTGATTAAAACCCTAGTCATGTCTGCCCTGAATGAATTATAGAAGCCCTGGAACTGGCTCACGCAATCCTTAAAACCTATCACTCAATCCAATAAGCAAAAAAAGGGCAGAGGAAGGAAAACCATTAAACAGAGTCGAGATATTTCTGATGAAAACCCTGTGAAAGATGAGTCTTCTGATATCAAGGTAACTAAGAATAGCAGAAGTAAGAGACCTAGATGGGAGCCCGAAATTGAAATGCTTCTTGAGGAAGATGTTAAAGGGGAGACAAAGTCAGATAATGATCTCGTTGCTCAAAATACAGTCAAGTCTGAAATGACATCGACCAGCAAAAGGAGCATTGCAATCAAAGGAAAAAAGGATAAAGGTGTGTGTGTATCACAGAAACCTCGGAGAAATTCGACCAGGGTTACTAATAAGCATAGGTTGAATTCAAAGGAAATGTTCAATCCCTCAATCAAAGAAGAAAACACCATAATCATAGAAGATGATTCTGAGGATGTTGAAACAAGTACCAGGAAAAGACCAAAAAAGACCCCATTTCCCAAGAAATTTGTCAACAAAGGAAAGGGAATACTTACACTACCTACAGGGCCTATAACGAGAGCTTCAACTAGATTATCAAAAGCTAAAGAGATGGCTAAAGGCATCAGTGAATTCCCTGAATAAAAATAAGATTACTTGGGAGACTCATATTACTTACCAGATCTACCTGGAGCTTTAGATTCATCGAGTTATGAGGAAGAACATAGCTCAAAATTAATCTCAAAATACCAGGTTAAAGCCAAGGAACCTAGTGTTGCCTTAAATCTGAATGAAACTGCACCTTCTGAATAATGCTCAGGATTCAAGATTGAGATAAGAACTGATAAGGAAAAGAGTAAGGAATTTCAGAAAACAATAAAACAATTAAAGAAGGAAAAGGTGCAGATAGAACAGTGGAATGCTCGCCAGTAAGAAAGGATTCAAAGTCTTAAAAAGAAGAAGAAAGAGCAAAGGGCATTGCTTAAGGAACTCAGGGAAATTAATTTCAGACTCTACTGGCACAATGTTGTGCTAACCACAAATCTCAAGCAGAAAAACGCCAAAGCCACTCTTGCGATTTTATCCTAAAGGTAACATGAAGATTTGTTACAATTTTGTTTAAAGGTCCTCCAGGAGATATGGCAAAAGATTACTCGTTTTGATCAGCGAAATGTTAAGAATTCGATCGGTTTTACAGAGTCAAATAAAATCCCTATTTTGTAGAGTCAAATGCAATGCTGGCAATGTTTGTTATATCAAGCTGTTGAGCTGTGGACTATTTTGGGGGGTAGAAGCTCATTTTGAGTGAATTACTTTAGGAGTTGGATACTTTTCGATTCTAGTCATTTAAAGTTGTTCTAGATAATAGGATCTGGAATTTTTTATAGATAGTTTAAATAGACAGAAGAGAGACCATGTGGTGGTCGAAAAATTGGAGATCCAGAGAAACTTTTTGTGGAGCTTATTGTAAAAGACATTTATGTTCAATTGACACTTAATAACAAAGGCATATGGATGGTTAGACCTTATTTTTTCTACTATGTTATTTCATTCTCCATGCTTGAATTTATTATTTAGATTGCAATGCTTTTTTATTCTTGAATGTTAATTTATACAATGAAGATTTTGTTGTAGAGATAATTTTCAAGTAATAAGGTCAAGTTGATACCCTTGTTTCTTTATAATATATTGAGACGAAAACTCTTGTGAAGTTGACATATTGAAGACTTCATTTTCCTTTTTCTTAAATTGGTTTAATCCATCTATGTATCTACCCATTATTCAGTCAGTGGGATATGTTATGTTTTTATCTTGATTTTCATGTCATGTTGCAATATTGACCCAGTTTTCAACCACTCTACAAAAAACCAAATCATAAAACCTTAAAAATACTTTACAAGAAACGAATGATGCCCTAGCTTGCCCTCTCACAGTCAAGTGCAACTTTAGGGAATAACATTTTTGGCGTCGTTGCCGGGGACAAAGAAACGAAGATATCTTCCCTGGGGAAACGATAAGTTTAGATTCAAATCTTGATGATGAACAAGATTTTGGACATTTTCTAAGAGTGTGATTATTCACCTGGCGACTCCTTTGTGGTAATTCTGGCTCCTAAAAAAGAAGGCAAAGGACATAAAATTCCTCAAAATCCTCCACCATCAAATAAGAGACCAGTAAGAAGGAAAACTCCAGATTCCGAGCATGTAGCAGCAGTGCCAGATCCTGAAAAAATACTAAGAAAACCTAAAGTTCTTCTTGGTCAGTCTTCACTTTCAAAAGGGAAATTATCTTCAGGAAATTCTCAGGCAGAGGCTTCTGAAACCATCAAAACCCAAGCAAATGAAGATTTAAAACCTGAAAGTGAAATTAAGCCTGTCGATGAGTCTGATATAGTTTCATTCCCTACAAACGTTTCAGAATTAAATCTAGAACAAAAGAAACTGCTTATTGAACTCATTAAACAAGAATATCCAAACTTGTTACCTGAAACTGGAAATTTGAAGATTCCCAACACAGGTGTTAAGACTAAAACAAAGACTTCTTCGTCATCTTGTGAATCTTTCTCATCTGAAGATTTTGGATCACATTATTGTTATTTTGACAATCCTCTGTTTCTTAGTCGATTAGTTGATCATAGTCCAAAAAAGAAATCTCCATCTGTTGAAAAACAAGGTTCAGGGACAACACATAAGAGTTGTAATATACAAGGGATTTTTTCACCTGCAGCATCACCAATCTTGCTCACTCCCAAAGCTCTGAACACAGCTAATATGGTCGCAGACATAATGGACCAAATAGTTGCAACTAGGTATGCTCCCCTGGTACTTCCACAAGTCATGTATGATTTTCCACCAAATGATTATATGAGATATTTGCCCAGATTTAATGAAGATGGATCAGTTACTGATGAAGAGCATTTGAGTTTGTTTTATAGTTTTGCAGACAATTTCAATGTAAAGCATGTTGATGTGTGGATGAGATTATTCGTACAAAGTTTAAATGGGGAAGCAAGAAAGTGATTCAGGAGTTTTCCTGCTAATTCAATAGTTGATATTGTAGCTTTAGATGAGGCCTTTCTCAATCAATGGGCAGATAAAAAAGACTTTCAATACTACATTACTGAATTTGGTGCTTTAAGGAGGAAACAAGGTGAATCAATACCTGATTTTACCAAAAGGTTCAACCTGATGTATGGTAAAATTCCAGAGGAGATAAAACCTTCAGAGACATCAGCTAAAATCACTTTTGCCAATGCATTCGTTGCCGAATTTTCCTTGTTTCTTAGGGAAAGAAGAGCCACTACCCTCAGCCTAATGCAAGATGCAACTATTGAGGTAGAATCAAACATATTAGTAGCAGACAAATTGAAGTCCAGAAGTGACAGAGATAGAAAAAAAGCAAAAGGAAGAGTTGCCTTCATATTCTAATTCAACATCCGATATTAAAATGGATGAAATGACTAAGATGTTAAAAATTTGACATCTGAGATGGCAAGGTTGAAGATGGAACAAAAACATCCCAATAGACTTGCACAGGAGGGCGGTTACAGAAATCCAAATCAGTTCAGGAGACCAAACAATGTACCTCAAATTTTACCAATAGAAAGAAAAAATCAAGATGACCAAAAGGTGTTACCTCTTTTCAGAATAATGCAGTAGATGAGGAAGAAGATAATGATGGTACAGAAGAAGACCCTGCCGTTCATTTGAATGATTTCGAATCATCTCGTCTACATGTGACACAGCAAGAATATGAAGATACTTTGATTGCAAATCAGTTTAAGGAAGGGGATGGAGAGGAGATTGTCCAGCATGAACCTACAGGGAAAAAATACAATCTCAGATCTGGTTCACATGCACCTAAAGTAGATATACCTATTTCTACAAAGAAAGGCAGTACTCCAATTAAGACAGGGGCAATCAAAGGTGTTCCCAATGTTCAAGTTGATCATTCATTGAAGCAACTTGTCAAAGATAGCACTGCTAACATAAGGGAACCAGATAAAAATGTTTCTGCTTTCAATTTAGAACATGAAATCAACAAAATCAAGATTCTGGTACCATTATTAGAACTTTTGAAAACAGAACCATTCAGAAAAATTGTCCTTAAGGCTCTAGAAGCTCCAGCTCATGTCACCTTCTTAGATACAGTCAACCTTGAAGATGAAAACCCTGCCATTACTATTGGACCTCACATTGAAGACAAAATTGATGCCTCTCCACCATTTTACATTTCACTAAATATCCATGACAAGATACTGCATAATTGTTCAATGGATTCTAGTGCTTCGCATAATGTCATGCCTAAGGTGGTGATGGAAGAATTAGGGTTGGACATTACTAGACCATATCATGATCTATATTCTTTTGATTCCAGGAAAGTCAAATTTCTTGGGCTTATGAAAGATGTGGTTGTAACTCTTTCCCAATTACCTATGAAGAGTGTGGTATTAGATGTTATCGTGGCTGACATACCACCAAAATTTGGGATGCTTCTTTCAAGATCTTGGGCTAAAAAGGTAGGTGGCACTTTGCAGATGGACCTAAGCTATGCAACCATACATGTTTTTGGTGGCGAACAACGGAAATTATACAGAGAAATCAGACTGGCTTATTTGGTAAGTGATCACGATAATCCCACTAATCATCCTATATATGTTGTAGAAGATTATCTGGGTTCTTCTATTTTTCATATGGATGAGGAAATGGTAGAAGTATCAGTCAGAAAGTCAATAACTATAGTAGGAGATAGTGAAGACCATTTTGTTTGGAAAATGTATTTTGATGGGGCTTGTTCTAAAGAAGGTTCCGGAGGTGGTATTGTCTTCATTTCCCCTACCAAGGAGGTTATTCCAATGTCATATAAACTTGAATTTGACACCACTAATAAAATTAGTGAGTATGAAGCTTTGTTGTTAGGTTTGAAAGTTGCAAGAGACATGGGAATAAATAAGTTGTCTATTTTTGGAGACTCTGAACTTATTGTTCACAAGGTTAGAAACATATATCAAACCAGACAACAAAGATTGAAACAATACAAAAACGAGGTGTGGGATTATGTGGATAATTTCTTCTTGGAATTCAATATTACTTTTGTTCACAGGGATTTAAATCAGCAGGCTGACTCTTTGGCATTTGCAACAAGCAACTTTAAAACTCCGATGTTTCCTAATTTGAAGTTTCAAATTGAAGTCAGACACAGACCCTCAATTCCGAATAATATAAAACATTGGCAGGTTTTTAAAGACGATGAGGAAATTCAAAGATTTTTGAAAACCATTGAAGAATTTTCTAATATCTCAACTGATCAAGATGACGAAGATGCAGAAGAAGAAATACACACTGCAGAAGTTCTTCAAGATACTATTACTGGTCACAAAATCATCAAATTGAAGACAAACCATTTGCCTAAGGGTTTGGTTCCATTAGAAAGGTTGTTTGATCATAATGATGTCTCCAGGAAGGCTGTTATCCAAACAGAAGAAACAGATGTGGAAGACTGTGACATTAGTTCGGATGCAAATCCCAGGTTGGTAAAAGTATCCAGGAAACTGTCAAAAAAATAGAAGGAAGCATATATTGAATTAATGAAACAATAGTCACATATATTTGCCTGGTCTTATGAAGATCTGAAAGTGTTTGATACAGAAATTATTCAACATAAAATCCCTCTGAAACCTGGATCAAAACCCGTAAAAAAAAAATTCAAGCAATTCAATCCTTTACTGTTACCAATAATAGAAAAGGAGTTGAAGAGGTTGCTAGAAGCAAAAATCATAGTGCCACTGAGATACTCAGAATGGGTAGCAAACCTTGTGCCCGTTAGGAAAAAGAACGGAGAGATAAGGCTCTGTGTAGACTTCCCGAATCTAAACAGGTGTTCTCTGAAAGACAATTATCCATTACCAAAAATGGATTATATCTTACAAAAGGTTGTTGGTGCAAAGAGAATTTCTATGCTTGATGGATATTCAGGGTATAATCAAATATCTGTAATGGAAGAAGACAAAAAGAAAACAGCTTTTACCACTCCCTTGGGCACCTTTATGTACAAAAAGATGTCTTTTGGGTTGATGAACGCTGGAGCTACATTTCAAAGAGATATGGACATCGTTTTCGTTGGCGAGAAAGACAAGTTTGTGGTTATTTACCTTGATGACATCACTGTATTTTCAGCGTCAGATGAAGAACATTTACAACACTTAAAGCAGACCTTTGAGAAATGCAGGAAGTATGGCATATCACTTAATCCCAAAAAATCACATTTTGCCATGGAGGAAGGTAAGATTCTTGGACACATCGTTTCACCTGGAAGAATTAAAATAGATCTGGAAAGAGTAAAGGATATTCAGCTAATCGACATTCCGAGAAATAAAAAGTCAATTAAGTCCTTCATTGGTAAGATTAATTTTTTAAGGAGGTTTATACCTAACTTTGCAGAGATTGTCAAAAACATCACTGACATGTTGAAAAAGGATGCAGAAATTAAGTGGATACCGGAGGCAAGAGAATACTTTGAAAAGATCAAACGGGCTATTGTTCAGGCACATGTTCTAATTAGCCCAGATTTTTCTAAAGAGTTCATGACTTTTTCATTTGCATCAGAAAATACCATAGTCGTTGTTCTTTTGCAAAGAAATGAGCAAGGTCACGAGCAGCCTATCTCCTTCTTTAGAAAAACCCCCAGGGATTCTGAATTGAAGTATGATCTAATAGAAAAATAGGCTCATGCCTTAGTGAAGGCCTTAAAATCTTTCAGAGTGTATATTCTTCAATAAAAAATTACTGCTTATGTCCCAAGCAGTGCAGTCAAAGAAATATTGGTTCAGCCTGATTGTGAAGGTAAGCGAGGGAAATGGATAACCAAAATCTTTGAATACGATCTCACCATAAAGCCTACCCAGCTGATAAAGGGACAAGGCCTCGCCAAATTTATGATAGAATCCAATTGCAAAGCAATTGGATTATACCATATTTCAGACATGACACAGGACTCTTCTTTCCAGATTGAAGAAATTGATTTACAAATAAACAACAAGTATGTTTCTTTAGAATGGTACAAAGACATCGTATTTTTTCTGCTGAATTTTCAATCTCCCCCAGAGTTGGATAAATCAAAATACAGATCATTAAAGTTGAGAGCTGTAAAATATTGTATTGTTGATCAAATACTGTTTTGGAAAGATCCCAACAGTTTTCCGTTGAGATGTGTCGACCAAAAGGAGGCTAAACAAATCTTTCAAGATCTGCATCATGGTGTCTGTGGAGGTCATCATCATTGGAAGGCTATTGCCTTCAAAATTCTTAGAGCAGGCTATTACTGGCCAGTTATATTCTCAGATATTTTTGCTCAGGTCAGGGCATGTGAACCTTGTCATAAATTTGGCGGGAAGCAGAAACTTATATCTTTGCCTTTGAAACCAATCATTGCCCACGGGCCGTTCCAACAGTGGGGATTAGATTTCATTGGAGAGATTAATCCCACCTCATCAGGATAGCATAAGTGGATTCTTACGACCACCGATTATTTTACAAAGTGGATAGAAGCAATTCCGACTCGAAATACTACAGACAAGGTAATCATGGAATTTCTAGAGGGATATATTTTTTCCAAGTTTGGTTGTCCTAAAAAACTGGTCACTGATAATGCACAGGCTTTTAAGACAAATTCCATGCTTGAATTTTGCAATAAATACAATATCAAATTGGTTCATTCTACTCCCTACTACCCCCAGGGGAACGGATTGGCTGAATCTTCCAATAAGACACTGGTAAGGATTATCAAAAAGTTGGTGGTAGAAAACAAAAAAGCATGGGATTCCAAGTTAAAGTTTGCTCTATGGGCTGATCACATCAGCAATAAGAAAGATATTGGGACATCTCCCTTCCAGATGGTATATGGCATAGACGTTGTCCTTCCAACTCAATTGGGCCTGCCAGTCTTGAAGTTTCTACAAGAAGAACAGGAAGAACCCAATGACGTCCAAAGAAGATTTTTTCAGCTCATTGAAGTTCAACAGGCCAGAGAACAGGTTAACCAGAAAGTTGTTGCTCATCAGAACAAAATCAAGGCTACATTTGATAAAGGAACTAAGAAATATGTTTTCAATGAAGGGGATTTAGTGTTGAGATGGGAGGCCATGAGAGAAGATAAAGCAAAACACGGAAAGTTCGATAATCTATGGTATGGTCCTTTCAGGATAACCAAGGTAATGAAAAATAACACTTTTCTCCTACATAATTTAGACAACATTGAAATTTTTGGGGGCCCAGTAAATGGGAGGTTCTTGAAGAATTATTTCATCTAAAGGCTCGTCGGGTTAGAGTTAGTACAGTAGGTTTCCTTTCAATAAAGACTCCATATACCCAATGGACTTGTTTTTACAGTTATGCTGAAAATAAAAGACAGATAGTCACAGGGGAATCAATGAATCAGAGATAAAGGGAAGGCAATGGTTTGCAGTTCTTGGAGTTTAGTATCAAAACTCCATCCCCAGAAGGAGTCAATGTTAGTCTCTAATTTTTTCTTGGTTTAGTGAGAAACCCTTGTCCTAAACCCTCCTTACCCATTCCTCATTTTTCGTTTTCAGTTGTTTTCCATTTTTAGATTTTGGTATTTCGTGGTTTGCATTATAGTCTTTGATGATTTATTTAATTTTGATTCTGAAAAGACATTGTTTAAAATTGAGGTCTCTCTTTTTATGCCGTTTGAATTTCAAAATTTCAAGTTGTCAAACACGCTACGGGAATAAGCCTATTCCCGTAGCACCAAATAATCATGCCATAACTTGCGCCTACTATCCCAATTTAGTTATGATGACACGATTCATGAATTGAGAGTTTGTGTGCTCCCACGAAAGCTTAGCAATCATTTCCAAATCCAACAGTTTGAGAATATAATTGCTATGCACGTGCACAGGGTTCATTTCAAAATCACCTGTTGCTTGATGATCATTATATGTTACCTGTTCGAGTTGGCTTAATTCAGGCTTGCGGGGAGAAATGCAGGTATCCATTCCAAGCAACAGAATACACTAACAATTGCAGGTGGTGAATTTGGAACCCGAGGACGATGGTTGCAGAATTGAGTTTAATGGCGACAAAGAGGAGCGGACAAGTTGCCAGAATAGAACCAGAAGGTGTCGAACATCTTGAGCAGGTTTCCATGGAATTCGCTCTGAACTTCGATGGTCACGAGGTCGAAATCGGTAAGATGTTGATGCTAGTGACAGAGCGGACTATAGCAAAGGCTTGCAGGCTCGTGGTTGGAGGGGAAAGATGGTGGAAGAAGGAGCACGTGGTTACTGAATTTGTAAATCAATTCCTCCTTCCAGATAAGCAGAATCCAAATTGGAGAAGGGGAATACCTCGCAACTAGGTTCGACCCGAATGGCACACTGCTCTGGTGGTGATTCACAGATACATCACCTGTGAAGGGAGGTTTTCATTGGTCTACATCTACCATATTAGAATACTGATGCATCTAAACAGTGATTACCCTTTAAATCTTCCTTATTTTCTCCTTAAAAGCTTGACAAAAATGTCCAAGAAAGTGCAGTCAATTTCCACTAATGCTAAAGGCAGTTTGTTCCATCAAGTCCTGATTAAAATCCTAGTCATGTCTGCCCTGAACGAATTACAGAAGCCCTGGAACTAGCTCACGTAATGCTTAAAACCTATCACTCAATCCAATAAGCAGAAAAAGGGCAGAGGAAGGAAAACCATTAAACAGAGTCGAGATAGTTCTGATGAAAACCCTGTGAAAGATGAGTCTTCTGATATCAAGGTAACTAAGAAGAGTAGAAGTAAGAGACCTATATGGGAGCCCGAAATTGAAATGATTCCTGAGGAAGATGTTAAAGGGGAGATAGAGTCAGATAATGATCTCATTGCTCAAACTACAGTCAAGTCTCAAATGCCATCGACCAACAAAAGGAGTGTTGCAATCAAAGGAAAAAAGGATAAAGGTGTGTGTGTATCACAGAAACCTCAGAGAAATTTGACCAGGGTTACTAATAAGTATAGGTTGAAGTCAAAGGCAATGTTCAATCCCTCAATCAAAGAAGAAAACACCATAATCATAGAAGATGATTCTGAGGATGTTGAAATAATTACCAGGAAAAGAGCAAAAAAGACCCCATTTCCCAAGAAATTTGTTAGCAAAGGAAAGGGAATACTTACACCACCTACAGGCCTTGTAACGAGAGCTTCAACTAGATTAGCAAAAGCTAAAGAGATGGCTAAAGGCATCAGTGAATTCCCTGAAGAAAAATAGGATTACTTGGAAGACTCAGATCACTTACCAGATGTACCTGGAGCTTTAAATTCATCAAGTTCCGAGGAAGAACATAGCTCAGAATTAATCTCAAAATACCAGGTTAAAGCCAAGGAACCTAGTGTTGCCTTAAATCTGAATGAAACTGCACCTTCTGAAGAATGCTCAGGATTCAGGATTGAGATAAGCACTGATAATGAAAAGATTAAGGAATTTCAGAAAATAATAAAACAATTAAAGAAGGAAAAGGCACAAATAGAACAGTGGAATGCTCGCCAGCAAGAAAGGATTCAAAGTCTTAAAAAGAATAAGAAAGAGCAAAGGGCATTGCTTAAGGAACTCATGGAAATTAATTTTAGACTCTACTGGCACAATGTTGTGCTAACCACGAAGTTCAAGCAAAAAAACGCCAAAGCCACTGTTGCGATTTTATCCTAAAGGTAACATGAAGATTTGTTACAATTTTGTTTAAAGGTTCTCCAGGAGATATGGCAAAAGATTATTCATTTTGATCAGGGAAATGCTAAGACTTCGATCTAGTTTACAAAGTCAAACAAAATCCCTATTTTGTAGAGTCAAATGTAATGTTGGCAATGTTTGTTATATCAAGATGTTGAGTTGTGGACTATTTTGGGGGGTAGAAGCTCATTTTGAGTGAATTACTTTAAGAGTTGGATACTTTTCGATTCTAGTCATTTAAAGCTATTCTAGATAATAGGATTTGGAAGTTTTTATAGATAGTTTAAATAGACAGAAGAGAGACCATGTGGTGGTCGAAAAATTGGAGATCCAGAGAAACTTTTTGTGGAGCTTATTGTAAAAGACATTTATGTTCAATTGACACTCAATAGCAAAGGCATATGTATGGTTAGACCTTCTTTTTTCTACTCTGTTATTTCATTCTTCATGCTTGAATTTATTATTTAGATTGCAATGCTTTTTTATTCTTGAATGTTAATTTATACAGTGAAGATTTTGTTGTAGAGATAATTTTCAAGTAATAAGGTCAAGTTGATACCCTTGTTTCTTTATAATATATTGAGACGAAAACTCTTGTGAAGTTGACATATTGAAGACTTCACTTTCCTTTTTCTTAAATTGGTTTAATCCATCTATGTATCTATCTATTATTCAGTCAGTGGGATATGTTATGTTTTTATCTTGATTTTCATGTCATGTTGCAATCTTGACCCAGTTTTCAACCACTCTACAAAAAAACAAATCATAAAACCTTAAAAATACTTTACAATAAACGAATGATGTCCTATCTTTCCCTCTCACAGTCAAGTGCAACTTTAGGGACTATCACCCGCCTCATTTGTACACATATTTTCTTTTTTTCTCCCTAGAGAAAGGTTTGGGTCCCATAGTTTCCCCTCTCCCTCCAGCGGATTGCTCTTGCAGTTCCTCTCAGCATTCTTCATTACAATGGCACTCTTAGTAAAATAAACATTGATGTATTTCGGCTATACGTATGCTCCTAACCTCACACATCAGGGGGCATCTGTTATCACTGACATATCGTCTGCAACGTTGCACACAAATGGTTATAGAAACACTGCAATGCCAACAACAATTAGTTCACCTGCAGCACTAAAATGCATTTCAAAAAGCAAAAAACTATACAATTGGGCAAAAATCGACATGCGCAAATTCACCAAAGGAAGTGTGCACACAGTGCGCGGGCCAACAAAGCCCTCAGAGCGCACAATGAGCTAAATGCACGACTGTGTACGAGAAAAGCCGTCCACTTCTGTGAACAACGCATTTATGGTTCTTTTCATCCCCCCAACCACTTATGGACCATCTCCCAACCTGATTTGACCTCCATATCTAAGCAAAATCCGAATGGGGGGTTTTTCAAGGACTAAAGGGTGCCCTAAAAGGCCCCTTGTTCACACCAAGAACCAATTAGATTTTTCCTTGAAGAAATGATATAAATAAGAGCCATGGGTGCACTAAGAAACCAAGATCTTCATAGTATTGTTATGTTGCCTCAATTCTCCCTTGAGAATCCTCTTTTCTCCATGGAGCATTCAAGCATCATTGCAATAGGCCATTCCACTCACTTCTTGAGGGAATAGGCATTGTTGTTCTTCACCATTTGCCATTTTTTTTCCATTGTAAGAAGAGATCTCCAATAGGGAACTCAAGAGCCCTCCCAAGGAGGAAGAGGGGATTCATAAGTCCTCGTTTTTTCTCTACGGTGTTTTGCCTACTAATCTATTGATCCATTGGTAGCATTATGTTGGTCATTGGTTGATTTTTATGGTTCTAAGTTTCTCATGCTTTCTAACTTTTATTTCTTAGTTGTTTTAGTTTATTTCTTTGTTTATACATGTGTTTGGCTTGTTTACCCCACTCACAAACTTATGTCTTGTCTAGCAGGCTCAATTAGGCATGCAAGTGTTGTTGTTTTTCTCACCCGAGTGACAAAACCAACACAACAACCATTATAATACTCCACTCTTCCTCGACCTCCTCTTGGGGACCACCTTATCCAACTTTTTCTTTATATTTAAAGGTTCTTTACCTTCCTCATCTCCAGCATCACCTTTGAGTGCATATATATGCTAGGCCAATTTCAACCTCTTCTTCAAATTTTGCAACGATTCTTCTACAATATTCTCACCCCCTCGAGGTCTTTTCCTACTACCTCTCCTTATTCATTGATATTTCTATGCGGATTCTATTTGTGTAAATGTTTTCTACATTTCTTCTCTCATGCCTTTCTCATTATTAGGTATTTCATCTCTAGGATTTTAAACCCATGTCGTAGCTTCAATGCATGTTACAACATATACACAACAGGTTCATTGGAGTTGTCTCCTCCTACAACATCTACCCAACAATTTTCTCTTGTGTTGGAGTAGTCTACACCTCCTCTTCAAATACAAGTTGAATCACTCAGCATTTTGACTACATCTTCATCTTCTTCATAGCAATGCTCATGTTGTCTTCTTGCACATGTGAGGCTTCTAAAACTTCCACTATGGTCACCTTCCTCAGCTACAATATTCTCTAATATGTGAGCTCTTCTTGCTCTAATACTATTTCGTGAAAAGAGAATTAGTGTTCCTATGCTTATGAAAATAGACTGTAACATCCCAGTTTTACTCCCCGCAAATTATAATGTAATTTCATAAATGAAAATTAGGTTGGTGAGTTGATATGCTTGGGTCAAATAGCATGTATTGATTAATATGGTCGAGGGTCAAACTATGTATTTTGCACTTTGAAAATAATTAATAAAAATAATAATTGTTGGTTGCGATACAAGTGGGACGGTAACGATGGGGGGATATGATTCCACAAGAGAGGGGGATACAGGGGGGTCCAAGGGGTTACCCATTTATATTAATCCAAGCCTTTTCCATATTAAAGTTTATCCCCTTGTAAATATCAAAAGGGATATTAAATTGATGTAAAAGTGGTAGGTGGGAAAGTTCAACTCACCGATTTATTATAGCACGGGTTGAGTACAACCCCATTTTGGTAAATGTGAGAGTCAAGCTTGTATGAGAAGAAAAGGAAATTTGAATGGGTTATTGGGAGAGTTTTTACATGTTGGTTTTGGGAGCAAGAGGAGAGTTGAGTGTTGGGAAAGAGAACTAGTCATGTTGTGGTTGAGAACAACCATGAGAGGGATGATTTTTGTGACAAGGGAAATGTTGTATGTATGTATTTGATATTTCATGTTGAGGAAATGGTTCAAGAGCCTTGAGAAGGTGGTTGTGACCACTCCTAGAGTAGTTGATAATTCCTGGATTCCTCGTTTAAGAGATTTTTGTGCCAACCAAGTGCATTGGAGCCTTGGAGAGAAGTGGGAAGGTCTGAGAGACTGCGTGGAAAAGAAGGGGGATCCCATTCCTTGAGTTGTGCAGGTTGAGGGGAAAGATAATTGGTGGATTGGAATTGTTGATGGAGTAGAACCTGGGTTTTAGGCTGTTGAATGTGGAGAGTGGACAACCAAGAGGACTAGGCCTCCTTATGTAATCATAGCCTTGGCTCAGGGGTGGCCTGCTATTAAGAGAAATGGAACAACAATGCTTATGGATAGAAGGAATTTCCCTTGTACCCATACAATTGGTTCTTCATAAACAGATTTATTTTTTTTTTTTGTCTTTGATCATGATTATTCGTTTGTGTAAATGAATATTGGAGTTGTGTGTGTTTTACGTTTGCTTGAACAATCACATTCATGTTTTATATAATTATTGTTAATGGCATGGGAGACTTTATGGGCCTACTTGATCCAGGTGGATATCGGTGACCACCCACCTCTTCCAATTGGCTCACATACAATGTTCATCTTGGCAGTTTTTTTCTAGCTTTTCGGGTCCTAAACTT
>JZKD02S1677075.1:93315-118680 GCA_000966675.3 Picea glauca | reverse complement strand
AAGAAAATGCTTCCTTAGTTAATAATGTTGTTAGAGGTGTCGTTATTTGACCATAGTTCTTGACAAACTTGTGGTAATAGCTTGTCAAACCTAAGAATCCTCTAAGTTTCTTCAAGGTTTTGGGAAATTTTCATTCCCTCATAGCTTTAATTTTGTTAGATTCCACTTTTACACCTTAATGAGATAAATCATGGCCCAAATATTCCACTTCTTGAACCCCAAATGCACACTTGGAAGGCTTCACATAAAGTTGTTGCTCTTCCAAAAGTTGTAATACTCTGTGAGCATGTTGTACACGCTCTTCCCAAGATTTGTTGTATATTAGTATGTCATCAAAGAAGTGTTTGAAAATAGAATTCATCAAACTTTGAAATGTTGAAGGTGCATTAGTAAGTCCAAATGGCATAACCAAAAACTCATAATGACCTTCATGTGTTCTAAAGGATTTTTTGGGAATGTCTTCTTGCCTCGTTCTGATTTGATGATATCCTGAACGAATATCTAACTTATTGAAGAAAATTTCTCCATGCAATTCATCTAATAATTCATCGATGACAATGATGCAAGTCAGATATGAATCCGACCAAATTTACCCACAAGCTTGGACCAGATCCAAATCCAACTCGCCTATCCCACAATTACACAACCCAATTTATCTTAGGGTTCTCTAAACCCTTAACAGGGTGCCTAGGATCGAATGCTCTTCACTCATCTGTTGATCGTTTTTCCCATAGGACCATTCCCCGTGATCGAGGGCTTAACATAGAGCATTAAAGCATGTCCTCTTCAATCTATGACGTAGATCCGTCTTCCCCAAATTCGACGGCTACAATGGATTGTGGAGACACAACATGCTCACGGTTTAACTTTCCTCCCGATATCCACAATGCAAAGATGCTCGATGGTAATGGAATCAACATAGACCGTTGATCTTCCTTCCGATGGAGATCTACAATCCCGGTTGATTGCGGGATGCGAAATAACCCCCTCATTAACTTGCCCTTGGACTTTTGAAATCATTCCAATCTGTTGATCTGTCTTCAACCTAATCCAACGATCACGACTTAATCAGTCGTTGACCCGATGGTCCTCCTCAACAACTCTCATATTTGACGACTGCTGCTCATTGATTATTGATTTACTCCTTTTTCATGATCTGACGGTCTGCAGCGCTCCTAGCTGGATGATGAACGGTCGATGTTCATTCTTCTCTACCTTGCATGATTGATCTAACAACTACCATTTATAGGTGGAATGATCACACGACTCCTGTATCTTTTCTTGTGATCACGATAATCCTTCTCCTCCATCATACAATAGGATCAACAATCCTTCTTGTGATCGATGCTAATGGAATAATTCTTCTGATCTCAACTAGAACATTGAATTGCACCAGGCCTCTTCCCCAGAGTTCTCCTTCTCGGCCCTGCAATACAACCCTACACTTGCAGTTACACAGTCTCAACTATATGCATAGACTTACCCTTCTTCCTCACAGAGGTATACAATACATAGATAAACATAAATAAATCCAGAGGTTTCCAGAATACTAAAAATAGATTATTTCCCTTGTATTCATATACATAGGTTTACATAAAATTATACAGGCTCACATGCCTTCTGGTCTTTCATTGACCAACTCCTATCCTCTCTATGGCCTAATCCTTCATTTGGTTGGCCCCATCCTTGATGTTTGGCCTAATCTTCTATATCTTTCCAGCCCCCCTTTATGCCTCTAAGTCTTACAATAATATTCAAAAGGGATTATGAATTGTTTCTGGTTAAGATCCAACAAATCCTCAACAGACTCCTAAGGATCCTCTTTTATCCACTTTCCACTCAACTAAATCCCTATTCTAGGATCTCCTAATCCCTAAGATCCACATGAGATCTCCACAAGCCTAATATCTCTCATGTTCTCACATATTCGAGAACATTTACAATAAAACCTCACACACATATTCCTCACTCAAACCACTCAAACATACATAATTTCCTATTAAGAAATAAAATCCTTAGCAAACATAAGACCCCCTAGGTTAACCAAATATACAATGATTTTTGGAGCAGGATGCTCCTACATCAGACAACAATAGGAAACTTATCTTTGATGGTCATTTTGTCGAGTTGTCTATAATATGGACATGTATGCCATGAACCATCCTTCTTTGTAACCATCACTACTGGTGAACATAAAGAACTTTGACTAGGTTGAACGATGCCCGCCTCTAACATTTATTGGATCATACGCTCGATCTCACTCTTCTATGCATATGGATACCTATAAGGCCTAATGTTAGGTGGGAGGTGGTACACTTCCTGGTTGCAAATAAATAGCATGGTCATGATCTCGAGCAAGTGGAAGGCCCTTAGGCATCTCTCCAAATACCTTGGAATTGGTGTTGATAACTATTTGGAGATCCACTCAAGTAGAGGATATAGATGTTTGAACATCTAGTGAGCTCAATTGTGCAATTACACCATGGTGTATCTTTTTGAGTAATTTTGTCTTGCTATTAGAGCTTATCACCTTAGATGGTTTCCTTTGGATGCCTCTAAGCCCAATTTCCTTTCCTTTTGAGGAAAATCTCATGAAAATATATTAAAAATTAAGGGCCATTGTTTCCAATGATTATAAACATTAGATCCCTAATACAATATCAACACCACCCATTTGGATGGAAATCATGGGACTATCCAATAAATACTCCCCCATATTGAGCTTAATACTATGACACTTCCTAGAACAACTTATGGTACCTCCATTTTCAATCATTACTTGAAAATTTGGTACTATAAATACAAAGAAATTGAGATATTTTGTAATTGATGAAGTTATGGGTACTACTAGAATCAATCGACAATGTTACTTTTTTCTTTTTGATGTATCCTTATATCTTGAGGGTTTGTGGAGTAATAATGTCGACCAATGCATGATAAGATATCATTGGAGTAGTCTCTTTTAGATACAGATTTTGTGATATTTCCAATTCTTGATCTTCTTCCTCTTCATAGTCTATGTAGAATAATTTCTTCTCACCACATTCATGCCCCTTACTATACTTGTTGTCATTATTGAAACATAGTCCCTTTTCTCTTCTTTCATCCATTTGTTGAGGTGTCAACCTTGTCGGTGGAGTGAGGTTAGGAGAGGGAACATGGTTCTCTCTATAGCTGTTAGTGGCCACCCTTCTAGTAGCCATATTTATTTTTCCCACTTTCCTTTCCATATTGAAATATTGTTCTAGGAATTTAGGTTCGAAGAGACGCACCTCATCTTCAATGTTCTCCTTTAAAGTGCCCATAAAGAGATCTAACAATTTATCCTCAGGAATGATCTTTACTCTAAAACTAAGCTTTTGGAATTTTTGAATTTGCTATATAATCAGACCTTTTTGTCGAAGATTTATCAATTGACTAAAGAATGCATTGCTCTTAATATCCCCATAATGTGATATCAATTCATCTGTAAAAATGGACCAAGAGATAATAGAATTCTTTTTTCTTTAGCAAAACCGTTGATACCAAAAAAATTGATCATTTTCTAAATACAAGGATGCAATAGGCACCTTTTGTAAGCTTGGCACTTGGTGTAGATCAAAGAATTGCTCCATCTAGAATATCCATGTTATAGGATCTTTACTATCAAACTGAATCACATCGATCTTTGGAATGAAGTAGTTTGTTGGTGTCGCATTGAAACCTCGATTATGTGGATCTCGAAGTGATGAACAATCATAATTCTAGGATTTAGTATTTGTTCTCTCCAACCATGATACAATACTCCCCACGTGTTATTGAGTCACAACACCATTGTTCTCCCTATTTTCATGATTTCCTTGGATCTCCATATCCTTTTTAGGGATCCTATGTAAGAGAATGGTTTCTATGGATTTTAGTATTTCTTCCTTATTGTCATCCATATTCTTTTCCATCTCTTGAATTTTTCCTCGTGTGTTTACCAACTCATCACTTGTTATTGACTTAACACTCAAATCATTAAGTTGATCCTCCAGTTTGGATAGCTTGTTATGTATCTCTTCATTTTCTTCATGAGTTACAGGGGAGATTTCTAGATATTTAATTGGAATTGCAATATTTTTTGGAGACATTTGGGATAAAAATAATAATACTCCTCTATTTTCTCTTTATCACAAATTTTCAATCACCAAAAAAAAATCTTCCAATAAAAAGTTATGCCAATTATAATTTATGTACCTTTCAAACCCTAATTTTGGAGTATGTCTAGATGGCTGACCTTTGTCCTAATATTTCTCTAAACTTTGAACCCTTCTAAGTATTAAATTTCAGTTCGTAGTACTCTGATATGATTTCTTAAACTCCTGAAAAATTTCATGGTTTTAACCTTCACTGATAAAAAGTCATAGCACAGATACCAAAATGACTTGTTTAAGATTAGTAAAAATCCCCAACTTCCACAAGATATCTCACAAATTATAATTATTCAAATTCTAAAATTTTTCCACAGGTAACTCACTATGTCTCAAAATTTTGAAAATTTCAAAGTCTAAAACTTCACAGAAATGTTTTTGTAGTGAAAATAAAATGATGGATCGTTTGAGACTAATTTCAGGACTATTTACAAACCCTAACTTCCCCAGGAAATATCTTCAAAAATATAATGAACCAGACCCTAAATTTTTTACCACCAATTCTTTGCTATCCTTCCTCGGTACCCTAAAAATTTTGTTGTCTAAAACTTCCCAGAAAAAAAAATGTTATAGCAAAACTCTCAAGATGACTCGTTTACAATTGATTTCAAGATGAGTCAAAAACCCTATCTTCCATAGGCTATATCTCCAAAAGTGTAACGAACCAGAACCTAAATTTTTTATCAGAAGTACATGGATATGTCTCCTGTGCAGCATCCAAATTTCTTTGTCTGAAGCATCCCAAGAAAAAGGTTATAGTTAAAATTCCAATATGACTTGTTTGAAGAATCAAAACCCAAGGATCGATGCTTTGATACCAAATGTTAAGAACCAACTCCTTCATAATGATAAAAAACCAATAAATAATAGTCCACTTTGATGGGGAAACCTCCTTTTACAATATATTCAATGTACAATATGAGATAAAATTATCTTAATACTAGGTCTCCTTGGTATGTATATAGGAGACAAAGGATACAATTATAATGAAAGGTTAGAATGAAGAGTTCTAAACTACATACAAATATAACACTAGAATGCAATAATTCAATATCTAGGGCTTAATAAGGAGTTTTATACTTAACATGGGGCTTTGTCTAGGGCTTAATGCATGTCCTTGGATGCTTCTGATTGTAACCCATCAAAATTTCAACTAATGTCATGTTTACCACTTATGCTTTCCCATCCATTTATGGATGGAAATTTGTAGGTCTCTTCAACTTGGTATCCATATTCTCCCAAGGTATAGCCGAAAAGGCACTAAGAAACCTCGTGTCTCTGTCATAAATGATGCTCCTTGGTATTGTAAAGCATAGTTGGACCCTCTCAAATAACAAGATCATTGCATTTGTTCCCCTAATGATCTTTTTACATGGCATTAGGCTGCACATCTTACTAAATTTTTCCACTACCACCAAGAGATAGTCATGTTCTTTCATGTTTCTTGGAAAACTACCCACAAATTCCATGGAGATACTCTCCCATGATCTAGTAGGTACAAGTAAGGGGCACCATTGACCTTTCTTTCTATTTTTTGGTCAACTAGTAAAACAATTTCTACACACTCTAATGAATCTAGCTACCTCTCCTTACATTCTTGACTAGTACACATAGCTTTGCAAGTTGGTAATAATCCTTCCAACACCAAAATGACTTGAAACTTTAGAGATGCGGGCCTTTATTATAAGTTTTTTTCTCTCACTTACGAGTACACACAACTTATCTAACTTGTAGTGCAACCCATATCGAAGATGGTATTTAGCCTTGTTGTCACCTTCTTCTTCTTCATGACCTTCTCTTTGCAACTGCTAAAATATCTCCTTGTAATCCTGATATTCAATGTATTCATATTTGTATGCATCATGGGTGAAAGGCTTATTCACAAGATTACAAACCCAAACATCCATGCAATGGCTCATTAACTTCTCAAAAAAATTTGATAAAGACAATGATGATACAACTTACAATAAAACCATAAATAGAAACATATTTATGTTTCATAGAGATTACACAACTTAACAATAATATAAAACCATGAATGCAAACATATATTTATTTTTCATCCAAATTAATTGATAGAGAGACCCATGAGACATTAAAATAACAATAACAATAATGACACTTCACCCAATTGATGAGTTGGTGCAATGGAGTGGTGATTGCTGGTAAGTTGTAACTTGCTAGTTTGTAATGTTACTTCACTCCCTAAGAGTCCAACTTGTTCATTGGCTACGAGTAAACACCTTTTTGATGTTGAAATTTGCAAAATATCCATAATGACTAACATATATGTGTGACATTAAAAGAGGAGGATGATCCATTTACATATTATGTATCTTTGATGTTGAAATTTGCACACTATCCATAATGACTAACATATAGAAGAAGTAATTTTAACGTCCACGACGCTAACAATAGCCTATGGGACAGATCGTCTCACACAATGATTTCAACAGTTCAGCCCTTTTCCTGTTCAACTTGATGATGATCTCCCCTAATTTCTCCATTGTCCCCTCGCTGAATAAGTCATTCCAAGAGCTAGCTATCAAGATATTTATATAGTTATCCATGTTGTCTTTGAAAGATTCACACTCTAAAATGAAATGCTTTTATGTTTCCACTTTTCCTGAGGTGCAGAACACACACACCCTTTCTTCCCAAGCTTCTTTTGGTCTTTTCTAGCGCCCAATTTTACAACAGAGTTGATGGGAATTGGTTCTTAATTGGGCAATAAGCATTTTGGCTCTCCAAGATATATTGGCCCCGATGTACGCTTTTTGATGATGATTGTATGTGGGGTTAAACTCTTCAATATAGTGCTCTTTCTTTCTCCCGAGCCCTTTATCCCAAATTCGCTTGTGGAACCTATCAATAATAAAAGCCTTTATCTCTTTACTGTTCATATGCCACTTGTTCAAGTGGATATCCCATTTACTAAGCCATTTAATATTTTGTCTCATCCACGTCTTCTTCCTTTTGCACAATATGTCAATGAAGACGACCTTAGGCCATCGACTGTCTTCCATTTGCTCAATTTTTTTTAGATATCTTATGAGACACACCATAGCAATTGCTTCAATAGGAGCAACCCCCATTTCATTCAACATGACATCATAAGGGACCGAACTTTTAATTTTAAACTTGTTTGTGATCAAGCGTTTTTTAATCTTCTCAATTTGTTTCCACTGTAAGTCAGATGTGCTACTAGCCCACACTTCACAACCATATAGAACCACTAGGATCACTAAAATCCCAAAGAGAGTTTGCATAGTGTTCCAATCTCATAGCTCCGCTTCTCTACATCTATTTTGAAAAACATAGAACGCTTTCCAACCTTCCAAAGTTCTTTTCTTTTTGCAGCCTTCCCAACTTAGATTTTTGTTGAAGTCAATTCCGAGGTATTTGTAATCTGCCACTTCTTCAAGAGTGTTGCCTTCAAAGTAGAACTTATGTTGCTTATGTTTTCTTTTTCTAGAAAAAATTACCACTTTCTTCTTGCTAGTATTGACTTGCATTCCCACTGTCCTGCAAAAGCGCTCAAGAGAAATTAAGTGTTCTTGCAACCCAAGAGTGGATTTAGCAATCAAAATAAGGTCATCTGCATACAAAATAAGCCTTCTCACAAAATCACCAAAAAGAGCACCATCACCCTCATGTGAGTTTAACCACTCTTCAAGTTTGTCAATATATAAGCCAAAGAGGGTAGGGGACAATGGGCACCCTTGTTTGACCCCAATATCACTCCTAAAACTTTCAGAGATACCAACTAACGTTCTAATTTTGACTTTAACCTCCTCATATAGCCTATGGACGACTTCTCTAAGATGTATACGAACCACAAGTTCCTCCATTCTGTGCCAAAGCTTATCTCTAAGGACCGTGTCAAAAGCTTTTTTGAAATCGACAAAGCAACAAAAGGCTTCCTCTTTTTTCTCCCACACTTTTTCAATGATGTGCCTTAGAGTTATACTATGATCAATTGTTGAGTGTTTAGGTATGAAACGTGCTTGCCCTTTAGCACACTTATCCCCTTCTTCTGCCAACTTGCTGATTCTATTTTCTAGCATACTTCCAAATAACTTCACAAACAAGGGGTTTACCATTATGGTCCTATAGTTGGAGGGATTGTTGACATCCCCATTCTTGAATAGTGGTATTGCTAGGCTCGTTATCCAATCTGTAGGAAATCCTTGCTGAATGATGTTGTTGAAAATTTTCATAATGTGAGGTGCAAGAGTTTTTGAACCCCACTTTAGATATTCTGCCCGGAGTTCAACTAAATCTTTTGCTTTTCCAACACCTAACTTTTTGATACCCACCTCAATTTCTTGCACGATGAAGAGCTTAGTAGTAGTGTTGACCAAGGGGGGGTGTCCACCTTAGGATGTTGCTCATAAAGCTGCTTTGCATACTCGAACCATTTATAGGTTGTGATATTATTTTCCGTTTGTTTGTTTCTCATTTGAAGCTCCTTCCAAAATAACTTGGGGTTATTTTTCCCCAAGAAGATTAATTCCTCCCTCCTTGAGATCATGAAATCGACTTTCTTCTTTCTTATAATTTGCTTGTAAGATTTTATGCTTATTCCTTATGGCTTGACTCTTTCAAAGTTTTCCTTGTTGTTTTGCATTCCTCATCAAACCAAACATTAACCGAAAAGCAGTTTGTTTCATATTTCCTATTTTTTTCTCTTTTGCGTTGTGTAAGTGTGCTTTGGATTACATTTGTTAACTCATGGCCATGAAGGCCTTGGGATGGAATTTTCTCCTTGTTAAACAACCTCTTTAGTGCTATCTTGAAGGCGTTACAGTTTTTTTGAGTCAACAAAATTCTACCCTTTGAAGGAGGTTGTCGGATGTGCTGATTTTTTGTACCATGTTGTTGTTGTTCAACCCAAGTTAGACTTAAATAGATTGGTTTATGATCAGATTTCAACTCCCATAATTGTTCACCAATCAAAACTTCCTCCATTTTCTCACACAAGCCATGTGAGCAAATTGCATAGTCTACTACACTTGCTCCATTATAGGTATTACAGGTGAAATTGCCAAAATTCACTCATCTAACCACCCCATTACAAATGACTAAGTCAAATGCCCCACATAAAGTAAGCAATTGTTCCCCAAAAAAGTTGGAGCTTTTGTTGTCCTCTGAAACTCTTGTCCACTGATGATTTCTCTCTTCTATAAGCCAAATGGGGTTGCAGTCTTCCTTACAATGAATAATACTAGCTTGTTCACATGTTGTCCTAGCATTGAAATCACCCACTATAAGGACTTCACTTAGTTGAGAGTACGCTGCAATATCGTTTTTTAAGGCTGCAAAGGGGTCTTTGTGATCAAGCTCCCTACTTTTGTAAGTTTTTGAAACTTGTGGAGCAAAATAAAATGTTGCAATCCTGATGATGTTACCATTTTATAATATTTTAAACCAAATGAATTGTTTATTTGAGTCTTCTATTTCTAATTGAATGAGGCGACCTTTTTTTTTCTTCACTAAGACCATGATACCCCCGTGTCCTTTACCATTTTCCGCTGCTTTGTTCCACACTGCCATCTTCACATACTCTTCAAACATAGGTGTCTTGCACCCTTCATGCTCATGTGTTTCCAATAGACAAATTATGTCCCTATTTTCCGTGATAGGTCCTAACCTAGGTCCCCGTTGTTACCCATGATTTTGGTCATCTAGATGGTGTATTAACAACGGTGTACTCAGGCTCCTAACAAGAACTTTCTCCTAAGAAAAGTAGCATTCATCTCCTTCCAGAAAACATGTTTTTAAAGAGAGTTCGCAGGCTACTTATAGCCTAGGGTGCGAGAATGACCCATTCTCGCAGGCCACCTTTAGCTAGGGTGCGAACTTCTCGCACTATGCTCTATACCTAGGGTGCGAACTTGTTCTCAAGCTTGGAAAAATGAAGAAGTCTCGAGGGTTCTAGAAGGGAATCTTCTGGAGAATGGGTTGGCATTCGAATGGTTATCATTTTACTGGTTTCCCTGATTTGGTGGGATCATTCTCATCTATGTAAGCATCTCATCCTCTCATATATATTGATAGGATTCTCATGGAAAAGGTTAAGCAAGATTAATTGGAGAATTGGTGAAGGAATTGTGTGAAGAACCCAGCTTGAACAAGAGCTTGGAGACTCTAGCAAGTCTATCAAGAGGAATTGGATTTTCTTCATGCAAGGATCGAGCAAGTGTGTGTGTTGGAACCAAGAGTCACCGAAAGGAAGCTTGTGACATCAAGGCGATCAGGTTGTATCTTCTACTTTCGATTAATATGATACAGTGGCATGTCCTTTTCCCATAAAGTCATTCTTACTTTATTGTGTAATTCCTTGATCATACACATAAGTTGACGATTAAATACATTTTGCTATATTCACTTTGGTTGGTTTGTGTTGTCTTGGTCTTGACCTCACGAGAGCACCGGAGCGAAGCGCGAGCAACAGAGACCCTGGGAAGTGATACGAAGGTATGTCACTTGTTCCTTCTTACTAGCTATTTCAATGGTCGTAACTTAGGGAAAGAGTCATGTCCTGTCATGTTTTGTTCTAGATGCAAGTGGATCTAAGGAGATCTGTTAGTGTCCGCACCTACCGATTAGTCCGATAACAAAATTGGCGACTCCACTGGGGTTGCAACCCATTTGTTTTGTGATTTTTGGTGTTTTTCCTTGGCCATTTGCTCTTGCCTTACCTTTCTCCATTTCTATCAATCTCTGAGTCTTTAGGACACCCTGATAGACCCTCTGCGTCCAGAAGTCCCTTCAAATTCTCTGTCTTTTTCCAAAATTTTGCCTAGTTTCAGGCCTTCTCGCACTGAACCCCACAGTGGCCTGTGAGAACACCTTGAGTTTGCACTCTGCTTTTAAGTCCAGTGTGAGGTTCTCGCACTCTGCTCAAAGCTAGCCTGCGAGAATGACCCATTCTCGCACTGTACAACACTGATAGCCTACGAACCCTCTTTTAAAATTTTTGGATTTAATATTTTTGCATGTTCAGCTGCCTAGATCAGTATAGGTGTCTAAAAAGAACTTCTTGGACCATTGGTTGATGTTTTCTTGTCTTCGGATTTTGTGCACAGTCAGTCTTTGAAAATCAAAAGCTCTTCCTGTCCATATTTTCCCCAACTCTCATCTCTTGACTTTTCTCGGCAAGGATATACTCTCTGATCTTGGAATCTGAGTGCTTGTTTGGTTAAGAGCTGGTGATTGGTTTAAAAGTTGGGATTCTTTGTCTTTCTCATTTGCTCATTATTTGGAAGATTACTGTTCTCATGCAATTGAAAATACTAGTTTTGTCTGCTTGTCATTTTTGTTTCCATTGAAAGATTGGTTTGGGTTTTTGTTTATTGCTTGTTCATTAGTTATTGGTTTTCCTCACTTTCACCATCATGGTGTAGATCCTTTTTGAAAAGTAAAAAACATTTTTCTTTTAAAAGCATTTTCGTCTTTGAAAATATTGAAAAAGAACAAATAGAGAATTGTCATTATTGAGTGATTTGTTGAGATTGCATTCTAAAGAAAATTGTGTATCGTAGTTCAAGATTGTTCTGGAACACTTCTCTTTCCCTCCCGTACATAGGATTCATAGAACAAAAATTTATATATTTCATTCCTATCTATGCATTGTTGGGTCAGAGTCTCACACAACATCAGTTTCATCTCTGTTTCCTTTGAGTAACAACAACCCTTAATAACATTTCGCAATTTTAAAATTTAACTAGTAACTCTTTTCTAGGGCTCTATTACACCAACATTTAGCTAGGCTAGCGCTTTGGAATATGCAAAGAGATACACTCTCCAAAGCACAAAACACACAATAACATCTTGTGTTAAGGAGTGTCAAATTCCATTTACAACATTTTGTCCTGGGAAGCCCTTCTCACACAAGGGTAAAACCCGAGGTCGCATTGATATTGATAGAGTTACTCAGCCTGCTTTGTCGATATCGGTGTAGAGATTGCACGTATTACGGGGGTCACTTGGAGGTATACCCACAATGATGAGTGGAAGCCTCTCGAGTTGATTTTGAGCTAGATACCCTGCCCTTGCGTGTGGATCGGACTGCCGACTGTCCCACCAGGCTTTATTATTGTCGGTGGTAACCTTAGTGGCCTACCTTCTTAGGGTCTTACACAAGGTGACTGTGAAGGGGCAAGTCTTCACGGTACCTAGAATTGACGTTGGCCAAACTCACTCGGGCTCCTTGGAGGCTATACCCACGATTATGTGTGGGAGCTTGCACCAAGGTGTAAGTCAGTTAAGCAGGTCATGAACATAGATTTTCCACCCTAGCCCAGCCCCTTCTCGTCTCGTTGTTGCGACGTTGGATTTCATCACCAACTAGTGACTTCGGAATTAGAAGGTCTTGTTTGCTTGGTATTGTTTCCTAGATTTTGTTTACTAGYGCGTGYTGTTTGTTTACCCAAGTTGACCATMGGAATTTCTTCRTAAGTTTGTAACTCRTTCACAATAGAYCCTCCACGTCGTTCAYGTAGAATGYAGGGYTTAYCTCCAGAAMAYCTGGAASGWTCYCAACCCCTGCCTACAAGCTCACCTGAGGGCYCTCCTCAAYAGAGTGAAGTCCAAGACGTTACCACTCCACAAGTGGAAAKAACCAAYTCYCTAGAAYGTTTYCGAATTRCCAATACTCGAGAGGACTTTCGACTTSACCCCRATTYTGAGAGACKTATTATGCGAGTGAATTCTTYMGGAGACTTAGTTGTGTTGTCTTCTGGATCACCGACTGRACCCTTTCCAGRACCTGAGGGCCAAGATCCTTTTTGGTCTGCTGGYRTTTTTAGAYGGGACCTTTTTGGYGYAGGATCAGGYGTTGAAATCACCGTCTCACCTRCGTTCCCCGAAACCTCTGACCCAGACGCAGTACCTTTTACTACTGCTTATTATTTTCCTGGTACAGACGCTCCGCGATCTGACCACATCTTGACCGTCCCTATAGAAATGGTCCATTACATAGACACTACGAGTATTCACACCGGGATTACGACGGCTAGTCAAGGCCCCATCGACACACCGCTCTCGCCCAGTGTCACCCTGCCACTTCCACCTGGATACCACGCGTTGAATGCTTCTATTCCCACTCCTACACAAACCCCATCTGGAACTCCTGGTGGTCCCACTTCTTCTGGGCACTCTCCTCCCAGCTTCATTCCGACACTTCCTCAACCCCCTTTTGGAGGACCTTTCTCGTCCTCCACCGGCAGCACTAATCCTAGTGCCACTATTCCGTCATTCACACCAAATTACCAGATTCCTGTTGGTGGACAATTTCACCAAGGAGGTTTGACTCAACCCCCCTTTGTAGGGAAAATTCCTATTGGAACACAACCCCCAATTGGAACACAACCCCCGATTGGAGGACAACCCCCACCGACCCCACCTTATGGACAAAACATACCTCCATCCTTGGCCCAGTATTGGAATCATCTGATACAACATAATCCTCAATCGACTGGGGGGCAACAGCTTCCAACTGCATCCGTTATACCCCCTGGTATAGGCCAACCATATCCAAGTACGTCCAATCCTATTTGGGGCTCGAATGCTCAAACTCACGTCCCTATTCAAGGATACAATCCCATGAGTTACTTTCCTCCACAACAACCACCGAATCTGCCTGGGTCTTCACATTATATGCAGATTGCTTATGGTCCCACTAGTTTGTCGACGGGGCTGCCTCCTCAAAGCCACCAATACCCACATGTGAATAAACAGTTACCCTTCTTGGCCACTTTGGATCTCCCAGATCTGTCAAGGATTTTAAATGATCCAATTCGTCACTTTCCCCAATGGCTCGCTATACCAGCCAAGCTACCATCATACATCCCTAAATTTGATGGCAAAGCGGGAGAGGACCCGAACAATCATGTCATGACTTTTCACCTCTGGTGCTCATCCAACTCCTTGATGGATGACTCTATTCGTTTACGTCTTTTTCAAAGGACCCTTACGGGTTCTGCTGTGAAGTGGTATATAGAATTACCACGAGGTTTCATTGCCGACTTCAACACCCTAGCTATGGCCTTCCTCACCCACTACCAGTTACCGATCCGTCATGAAACGGGGAGAGAGATTTTGAGTTCTTTCAAACAAACCAAAGCCACTCATATATCCGATCACATTCATGCATGGCGAAGGCGATGACGTCTCATCAAACTTGAGCTTCCCGACCAGTTGTTGGCAGAGTGGTTCACAAAATCATTTGTGAATGACATCGCACGTGACATCGCCATGGGTGGAGTTGTCACGGAGGAACATGCCATAAGTCGTGCTCAATATCTTGACCTCGTTTACTCATAAACGGGTACTCTTTACGACTTACTCCCTGATGCACCTCAGCCTTCCACTTCCGCCACTTATGCAGCCGACGGTGTGATTGGCACTTTCCATGCCCAACCACATTCTGCCTCAAGCACCACCCCCAAACCTGCTTCTTCTAATGTTCAAAATGCTCCATCTCCTACCCCTCCCACTAGCAAAACTTATGAGGTAAATGCAGTTCAATCTACCCCAGCCGGTAAAAACAAATCTAGAAAAGGAAAGGGTAAGAATAAGGAGGACAAAAATACTTTACAAGTAGAGAAAACCAAAACTCCGCATATTGACGATAGGGATAAGCACAAACCTCGATACCCTTGTCTTATATGTGGTGATGATCACTACATGAAGGATTACCCACGACGCACCGAGGTTACTAAGTTCCTTCAAGGAGCCCCAAAACCACCTGCTCCAGTCGTTTTGTCCCAACCCTTCCCCTCTCAACAACAGGCCCAATTGGTCATTCATGACCAACCTTCCCCTTCTACTATGTCCTATGTATTGATGTGTACTGGCGATTCAAAGAAGAATGACATTGCACTCACCACTCGAGCCAAAGATTATTCTCCCTCTAAAGAGAAGGTTGATGACCCACCTCCTTCATTGGTACAACCCTCTCCCGTGACTCCACCTACCAACGGTCCTCTTCATCTTGAATGACCGAGCCTTGACACAGTTCTTCGACCCCCTCCAAAGGGTGTCGTTCGAAAATCGGCTTTCAATCCTCATGCTCGTGCTGCCCAGAACTATAGCATTGTTGAAGATCTGGCCCAAGCACCTTCTGTGATGTCAGCCCTCGAAGTCCTTCAAAGTTGTCCCACACAACGGAAGGCACTGTTGAAAGCTATCGGTGGAATCGACTCGACGGACACGAATTTAATAATTTTTGACTTGGAAGATCACATCCCAAGGTTACCTCCTCAACTTGCGTTCCAAATCCAAGTGATTGTCTCTGACAAAAACATTTTTCGAACCGTTATCGACGAGGGTGCCTCGACGTGTGTCATGTATGTTACCTACTGGAAAGCCATTGGCTCTCCCTCTTTGACTGAATCCCAGAACACTCTCAAAGCCTTAAATGGCTCTGGTTTTAAGCCCTACGGTGTCCTTCCTTCGTTGCCAATCACACTAGAAGGCAAAACGGTCCAAGTCGAAGTGGAAGTCTTTGACGCTCCTCTCGATTACAATCTTCTGCTTGGCTGTAGCTGGATCGATTCCACGTGCGTAGTTGTGTCGACTCTTTTTCGTGTTGTATGTTTCTCACATCAAGGAAAGGTAGTCACCGTCGACCAATTGGCCTTCTTTAACTCGAATACCTATACTAGCAACGTACCGTTCATCGCTAAAACCCCACTGGGTTATGAGAACGTCGGTGTAGGCCTTCTCAAAGACTCTTCGTTAATGGGTACTTTCCCCATTCCACCGCCCGATGTTCCACGTTCGTCCATTGCTTCAATCAACATGATCTCCACCTCGATTCACATAACTCCTGCGTCTCACGACCCATGGATGGTACCTGACCCTGGCGATCATCTTCATTATGGCGACGAAATGTCGTTAAGCCCGGTCGAATCCGCCTATCAGGCCATTCAATCGATAACCCCTTCTACCCCCTCTCTTGGTGAGTTATCTCCATATCCTTTCCATGTCATTTTTCCCACAGACGAGATGATCATGTCTGTCATGGAAGACACCCCTTGGGACGATGGATATCACCGTTCCATTCTCTTCCTGGAGCAACATACCATCGAGAACTACCAATGGATCTCGACCCCGTCGACCATTGTCGTCATTTCAATCGTTCCCGAGTCTACGCATGATGTGTTTTCCGAAGGGAACTTAAGCAATATCTCACCCACTATTCCCCTCGACATATCCATCAAACCTGGAATTGTTGAAAATGTGCATATCAGAGCTTTGTGTTCCCCTGACGAAATTGTCACCTACACGTCACTTTTCAAAGAGTTTCATGACGTCTTCGCCTGGAGCTACGAAGAAATGTCGGGTATCGACCCTGACATTGTGATACATGAGATCAAGACATACCCCGACACTAAACTCGTCTGGCAATGCCTTCGTCCAGTTCACCCACGTAAAGCGGCTGCTATCAAGCTTGAAGTCGAGAAACTTCTCAAAGCCAACTTTATTTACCCGGTGGCCCTCACTGACTGGGTTTCCAATCTTATCCCGATCGACAAGAAACAAGGCACAATCTGTGTATGCGTTGATTATAGGGATATCGACAAAGCTTGTCCTAATGACAACTTTCCTACCCCCTTCGTCGATCAGATTGTCGACGATTGTGCCGGAAGAGAAATCTTCTCTCTGATGGATGGTTTCTCTGGATATAATCAAATCAATATTGTTCCCGAGGATCAACATAAGACGACTTTTATTTGTCCTTGGGGCACTTTCGCCTATCAGAAACTCCCTTTCGGTCTCAAGAACGCTGGTGCAACTTTTCAACGCACAATGTCTTATGCCTTCCATGATATCAAGCACATCATGCAACCATATCTTGACGACTTGCCCGCTCATTCTATGCGCCGAGTCAATCATCCAATCCACCTCCGAGCCATTTTCGTCCGATGTCGGTTTTACCATATACGCTTAAATCCTCACAAGTGCGTTTTCTGCGTGGAATCCGGTCGACTTTTAGGCTTTATTGTTTCACGTCAAGGGATCATGGTAGATCCTTTAAAGGTCTAGGTGATCCTTAATCTCCCTCCTCCTTCTACGCTTCGCCAGTTACAAAGTTTGCAAGGGAAAGCAAACTTCCTTCGTCATTTCATCCCGAACTACGCCGAGATAACTCGTGGATTTACGTGACTCCTAAAAAAGGGGTCGGAGTTCGTATGGGATACCATCGCAAACAAAGCCTTCGAAGCTTTGAAACTGTCCCTAACACATGATCCGCTTCTCTTCCCCCCCGATTAAAGTCACGATTATTTCCTCTATCTCGCAGCCTCGGATTACGCCATTGGTATGGTTCTCGTCCAAGAGGATGATTTTCACGACGAACATGTTATCTATTACTTGATTTGAAGTCTAACGCCTACCGAAACCAAGTATTTACATGTCGAAAAACTGGCCTTGGAAGCCATCCAAGCAGTTCAACGCTTATGGCACTATATCCTCTCTCGCAAGACTACAATGATTTCTAACTGCAACCCTATGCAACACATTCTCACACGTCAATTGCTAGGGGGAAAATACTCCAAATGGATCGTGATACTCCAGGAGTTTGACTTGGAATTCGAACAAGCCAAGTCCAAGAAGTCCTTAGTGTTTGCCGAGTTGATATGCGGCTTTCCCTACTCTGAAATGGAAAATGTAGCAGTCGATTCATTACATGATGAATCCCTTTTCCTCATTAGTTCCGATGATCTTTGGTATGGCGATATCATCATATATCTCCAAACCCAAACTTTCCGGCCTAATTTGTCTAGTATTGACCAACGTCGAATACGTTACCAAGCTCGTCAATATATTATCCTCGGGGATACTCTTTATCGTCGTGGGATTGACTCAGTTTTTCGACGCTGCCTCACGTTTGACGAAGCTGAGAAAGCTTTAAATGACTGCCATTCTGGAGCATGTGGTGGTCATATGTCTGGGTATGTTACTGCCCATAAGATCTTACGAGCAGGGTATTTTTGGTCTTCTTTATTTAACAACTGCATAATCGCCGTCCAAAAATGCCACACTTGCTAGACCTATAATCATAAGATACGGTCACATCCCGCTCCTCTTCACCCCGTGGTCTCCGTTGGTCCCTTTGCGAAATGGGGCATCGTTTTCATGACATGTCACCCCACTTGGTCGGGGGGCATGGATACATTATTGTAGCCGTAGATTATTTTACGAAATGGGCCGAGGCGATGCCGACATTTGATAATACCGGAAAGACCGCAGCATTATTCATTTTTAATCACATCATAGCTCGTTTTGGTGTTCCTCAGGCTATCGTCACTGATTACAGTAGACACTTTAGAAACTTCAGGATGTTCGAACTCACTGAAAAGTTGAGTCCTCGCCATGAAAACTCAACACCCTATTACCCACAAGCCAATGGCTAAGTCAAACCAATTAACAAAGTTCTCATAACCATGCTCCGACGAATGATAGGGATTCACAAAACAAGTGGCACACAATGTTGTTTTCAGCATTGTGGGCTTACCGGACATCCGTCAAGTCCGCCACTAGGTTTACACCTTTCCGGTTAGTCTATGGTTTGGAAGCCATTCTCTCGATCAAATGCGAGATACCCTCTTTAAAACTAGTTGTTGAACTCCTACCAAACACCTCTGCTGAGGAAGAACGTCTATTATATCTTATGCGATTAGACGAAACTCGACGAGATGCTACCCTAGTCATAGAAGCTCAAAAGAAACGTGTCAAGGCCCAATACGACAAACATGTCAAGCCTCACGTTTTCTCCGAAGGAGATCTGGTTCTCCTCTACGAACAAAATCGAGACATGCTACGAGCTGGAAAATTCGAAGCCATGTGGCGAGGTCCTTATATCGTTAGACGAGTTTTGGAAAAAGGGGCTTACGAGTTAGTAGATTACGATGGTATCCCTTTGAGTGAACTTAGAAATGGGTTGTACTTGAAGAAGTACTATGCATAAGATCACCTGTGCACGAGTACGTTTATTTTTATTATATCATACTTCTTGTGTGTTACTGTAGTTTGCTTTTGTCGTTATATGGTCTCTGCCCTTATGCGACGTTGTGTTTGATTTCCAGATGTCAGAATCTTTGCTAACCTACTTTGGCTTCGCTGATGGCGCTAGCCGTAGTACTCAGAACCTTGCTTCTGTTGCATGGGCAATTTACGCCCCTACAAACGAACTTGTCTCTTTACGAGGTGTGTGCCTCGGTCGTGCGACCAACAATATTGCAGAGTATAGCGTCGTTATCGAATTGTTGATTGATGCTATCTCGCTCGGTATCCATCACTTGGTTGTGCGACTCGATTCGCAACTCGTAGTACTACAATTAAGTAATGTCTATGCTATTCGAGGTCCTACTTTGTTAGGGGTGTATTTGCGAATTCGCCTCTTAGAACATTATTTTGATTATATTGAATATCAACATATTCCTAGATGTCTAAATACATTAACTGATGCATTAGCTAACTATGTATTAGACAGACATTTGGGTCATTTATAATTCAATCACATCAATTTTTTACACAACACAAGATAAACCGGTAGAAGCCGTATGTATATATAACGATCAAATTTTTTTTTTACAAAAAGTTATGTCCGAGGACCAAAATTTCAAAATCTGAAGCTCATAGCTTCTACAAAGTTACGTCATGGATGACATTCATGATAACACATGACTACCTGGGCAACCCTACGAAGCAGTCGACCAATGGACTCTAACACTCCTACTGTATGACGCTGATAACGTCGCGGAACCTCTCCAAGGGGCATGTCTGGAATGTCTGCTGTCAAACCCTCCAGGTTTTGTTCCACCGCTTCATAATCTTCGACGTCCCATTGTGGCACTGGAGCCACCTCTCCTCGTCGCTGAATAGGAGAAGTACCCGGAGGTCGATAAGGCCCCACGTCTGTGTCATCAAAAACAAATTTTGTAATTAGACCTTTGACGAACATAAAAACATTTGCATATGATAAAATTCACAAAAACATTTAAAAAGAAAAAAAAGTGTACTTCTTACCAAGATCCCCCCACTAAGCACCCTTGGGCAGGGCCAAATCCGTGTCTCTTCAGAAGTCCAACCTGACATAGGCATAATCATCGACCATCAACATCTGTGGTCACAACCAGTCGAAGAAGGCATCATTGTATTTGATAATTGGTCCAACTACGTGTCGGGCTATGAGCTGACACCACCTCATCATTCTTGGATCTGCTGGAGCCGGTAGACCCCACTCAACCTGCAACCTCAGCAAGGTAACCCTCTCAAGAAATAAGGACACAAACAATGACCCGTACCCGAATTACTTCAGGTTGCCTCGCCTGCATTTAGTTAACTGCCTCTTCACACTACGAAGGATTGCGTCTGCCCAATTAAAAACCCGAGGCTTAGTACACTCTATGGCATACTGAAAGTAGCTCTGGAGAGCCATGTGAGGAGCAACACTCCCAACCATACGAGCAATGGTGAACAAAATAGTGCGAAGGGTCAAATCCCTCACCCCCCAAGTGGCTACCTTTCCTTTGCTCCTTTCCGCCTCTGGAACACAGTGCAAACAACAGTATTCACTCATGGGCAACCCACCACCTCTGCTACCAATTAGGCTTGTGTGGTACCCACGCCATGACAGTCCCGTCAAGAAGTAAATGTCCTCGATATCCAAGGACAATGTGTGGACCCCTACGTGGAATACTTGTTGGTCCAAGTCCCACATATGCACAAGGTACTCCAATAACCTGACTTGGGCCCTCATACCCGGGATACGAAAGAATTTCAGGAGACTACAGTCTCGCAAAGCGGCAACGGTGCCCGGGTTATTCCCGGCAATAACATCATCTTCTTCATGCTCTCTTTCACGCCATTCCAGAACCATGGTGATAGCCAAATACTTGCATAAGAAACATAAGAAGAAGGTCAACAACTCTATTCAGCACTTGGTATCTTTTTCATTGAGCAAACTTCGAAGAATTTTTTCACTTTGCGGTTCTTGCAGGTGCCATTTAGGCACAGTGCGAGGTTCTCGTAGGTGCCTTTGGGGTCACCTGCAAGAATGAGGCATTCTCGCAAGTCCCGTGTGGCTAGCCTGCGAGAATGGCTGAGCGCAACTTTAACCCTTAAAACAAACTCAAAAACATGATTTTTACCAATGAAAATGAGAAATTGAACCATGAAAAGATAGAGGACAAGGAGCTTACCTCACTGCCGGAGACGATTCATCGAATGGATGCTCGTACCTCCCACAATCGAGTGCCGAAATTCAAGGGCAAAAGAGGGGTTTTGGACTAAAATATTGGCAAAGTTACAATGACTATGGTAAAAAGAACTTTTACCCACTTATATTTACTTTTACCATTTGTTATTGGTTTTTATAGTTGTTTTATTTATTAAACCCAATGCTTAATACCCTTAGGAGTGCAACTTTTACAGACGTAATGACCTCAACGTTCATGCACAGGGATACAGATATTTTTCTCTTCTTCATCGCATGTTTTGATTGTTTTTCATGGTTTTTGTACAAAACCTCGAGCTTGGTCTTTGTCCGTTCTCACGCTCGAAAATACATGAGAACGTGATCAAGCACACTTTTATCACTTTTTCGGGCTCAACAAGGTTATATGAAAAATGAGCCCCCCTGGTGTCCTCTTTAAGCTCTTTTCAGACTCTCTAAACATGAAAAGATTACCGAGCGACCTTGCTATTTTCACGCTCGTTAAAGTATTTGAAGAAAGCGTCTGTTGGGCGATAATTTATCTCTTTTTCGGTCTCATCAGACTATTTTATGAAAAATGAACCGAGAGAGTTCTCTTTTAAGTGTTTTTCCAGACTCTATAATCATAAAAAACCTTCGAGTTTTCTATCTTTGGACTCGTTAAACAAACATCGACAGACTCGTAATGGGACCGAATCACTCCTTCCTAGGGTTTGTTAAACATACTCTGAAGGACTCATCTGGAGGATGAGCTTACATCAACAAGCATATGTTATCCTCCTCAAGTTTGCGTAAAAATAAAGAGGTACTTGCCAGAAATAGTGGGGGAAAATTTGGGAAAGGGATGTGTTTTCGTATTTATATTAATTGGCAGTAAGTGTCGCTCTTGAACATGACACCCCCTTATTCATTATTTGAAGCCGGTTTGGGATATCCATTTGTCTCTCATTCGATTTGCTACAAGGTCATACCTTGCGTCATCTCTGAGTCAATGCTGCCAAATCATTGGTCGTGTCATTCATATGTTCAAGAGAAGTCCATCCGAAACCGTTATTGAGTCGACCATCTCCAGTGGTCCATTCTCTTCGTGTCGGCCTTCCCTGTGTCCAGTCCAACTTACATCATACTCTGTTTCACCTTCAAAATCTGTTACTCATTTCGTGCCATTGATGGGGGATACATCAAGGCCCTCCTGTGACGAGATTTGTTCCGTCGACTCTAGCTCATTATCCGGAAATAAGACTTAGAAATTCTTTGGTACCTTGGAACTTGCATGCCTCAATGGCAGGTTTCCTCGCTTTCGACAATGGGTTTCCATCATTGACCCCTGATTGAAAGATTTCGTCGGGTGTTCAACCTCAACTCATTCATTCACATTCGGTGGATTGTACTAGTGTACCTTGGGGAATCATTGACATTAATGATGATTTCCCTCGCACTTGTTAACGGTTTCATCAATGACCGGTAATTAAGTGGTTTCTACCATGTTCGACTTCAACACATGTAATCACATGGTTAGATTCGTACTTTCAGGTGACAGGATTGAAGACCCTGGATCTCATCTCTTTGGTCCAGGTTGCGATGGAATATGTATAATTTGTTGACAGATAGATCCACTTTGTATGTCTCGTGGCTATGCCGTCTCGATTTGAATTTTCTTGCATAGATCCACAGTGTATTCCTGGTGGCTATGTGATATTTTGACGACATGGATCCACAGTGTATGATTGGTGGCCATGACCTATGCTTATAGTGTCATCTGTCCGTGATCTGAGTATGGGAATGCCTACCTCAGAACTAGTATGATATTCTGCAGATGCTTGGTTGTTCGCAGGTTTCTGATTAGGTGCGCTCCTGGTTTCCGACATACACACGCAGTTTACAAAGTATTTCGGCTGTCACTAATTCCGGCTTCATACTTTGGGGGGCATTCTGTTACCCATGGTTTTGGTCATCTAGATGGTGTATTAACAATGGTGTACTCAGGCTCCCAACAAGAACTTTCTCCTGAGAAAAGTAGCATTCATCTCCTTTCAGAAAACATGTTTTTAAAGAGAGTTCGTAGGTTGCTTATAGCCTAGGGTGCGAGAATGACCCATTCTCGCAGGCCACCTTCAGCCAGGGTGCGAACTTCTTGCACTGTGCTCACTGTGCTCTATACCTAGGGTGCGAACTTCTTGCACTGTGCTCTATACCTAGGGTGCAAACTTGTTCTCAAGCTTGGAAAAATGAAGAAGTCTCGAGGGTTCTAGAAGGGAATTTTCTAGAGAATGAGTTGGTATTCGAATGGTTATCATTTTATTGGTTTCCCTGATTTGGTGGGATCATTCTCATTTATGTAACCATCTCATCCTCTCCTATATATTGATAGGATTCTCATGGAAAAGGTTAAGCAAGATTAATTGGAGAATTGGTGAAGGAATTGTGTGAAAAACCCAGCTTGAACAAGAGCTTGGAGACTCTAGCAAGTCTATCAAGAGGAATTGGATCTTCTTCATGCAAGGATCGAGCAAGTGTGTGTGTTGGAACCAAGAGTCATCGAAAGGAAGCTTGCGACATCAAGGCAATCAGGTTGTATCTTCTACTTTCGATTAATATGATACAACGATATGTCCTTTTCCCATAAACTCATTCTTACTTTATTGTGTAATTCTTTGATCATACACATAAGTTGATGATTGAATACATTTTGCTATATTCACTTTGGTTGGTTTGTGTTGTCTTGGTCTTGACCTCACGAGAGCACCGGAGCAAAGCGGGAGCAACAGAGACCCTGGGAAGCGATACGAAGGTATGTCACTTGTTCCTTCTTACTAGCTATTTCAATGGTCGTAACTTAGGGAAAGAGTCATGTCTTGTCCTGTTTTGTTCTAGATCCAAGTGGATCTAGGGAGATCTGTTAGTGTCCACACCTACCGATTAGTCTGATAACACCGGCCTCCAAGGATAACCTCTACAATTCCAACAAACTAAACTTAAAAAAACCTGGGAATAATTTGATTGCTATTTGTTTTGGTCTACAAAACTCAAAGTTGAGTCTTCACTCCTATTTGTCTAAATTAACCTTGTTACATATTTTGTTGCATATATGTATGACATTGAAAGTAGGAGGACGATCTATTTACATTTTATTTTTAAAAAAAATGTGGAGCATGGGATAATGCCAATATAAATTAAGATATCATTAATAAGATTTGTGAGCCATTGCATTTAAAGCAATTAAGATATATACAAACTAAATTATATTATGCTTTGTGGATTATTATATTTTTAAAATTGAATTTCTGGATTTTAAAGGAATTAAAATATATTTCATATTTTAATCAATTTTATTTTTCAAATTAATTTATGAGTTGCCAATTATTCATTTAAAGCAATTAAGATATAGAGAAACTAAATTATATTATGCTTTGTGGATTATTATATTTTTAAAATTGAATTTCTGGAATTTAAAGTAATTAAAATATATTTTAAATTTTTTATTTTTCAAATTAATTTATTAGTTGCCAATTATTAATAATATTTGATGGTCAAAATAACGAATGACGAGCCAAATCCAAAACGGGATAAAAAGCTATGAAGTGCAATCATGTAGGCGGGCACATAGGAGGCTCTGTTAATGGTAATGTGTCGAAAGAGATAAATATGGTTGATCAATTCCCTTATCAAAATCAATAATTTATGGTATTCAGCACGGGCCATGGCGGGAAAATGTGGGCCTCGGTTTGCCCGGACATATGTACACACGCTGATGATGAACTGCTGAACTCACTGTGGCGAGTCCCGGGCCTTTTTCGGAATATCTGAATGGTTTCTCTTTCTAGCGTCAAAGGCCAAAATCCCTCAATAATGCGTTTTTAACTCAGCTTAATGAATCAATAAATGAACGCAGGGATTCTACATTCATTTGTCTATTTAAATTCACCATGGTGAACTTATATACCAATGCTGCTGCTTCATTGC
>JZKD02S1677075.1:18508-37830 GCA_000966675.3 Picea glauca | reverse complement strand
AAGAAGGTTTACACCCCCAAGGAGGTAGTACCTCTAGCTCTTTCTTTGCTTGACTCCATTAACCCTTTTTTTAAAGGCACTAGTCATTTACTCATTGCATTGGAGAAATAAATTGTTGCCTTGGTAAATGTTAGTCCCTAAAGTTGCACTTGATTGTGAGAGGGCAAGCTAGGGCATCATTCGTTTATTGTAAAGTATTTTTAAGGTTTTATGATTTGGTTTTTTGTAGAGTGGTTGAAAACTGGGTCAAGATTGCAACATGACATGAAAATCAAGATAAAAACATAACATATCCCACAGACTGAATAATAGGTAGATACATAGATGGATTAAACCAATTTAAGAAAAAGGAAAGTGAAGTCTTCAATATGTCAACTTCACAAGAGTTTTTGTCTCAATGTATTATAAAGAAACAAGGGTATCAGCTTGACCTTATTACTTGAAAATTATCTCTACAGCAAAATCTTCACTGTATAAATTAACATTCAAGAATAAAAAAGCATTGCAATCTGAATAATAAATTCAAGCATGAAGAATGAAATAACAAAGTAGAAAAAAGAAGGTCTAACCATCCATATGCCTTTGCTATCGAGTGTCAATTGAACATAAATGTCTTTTACAATAAGCTCCACAAAAAGTTTCTCTGGATCTCCAATTTTTTGACCACGACATGGTCTCTCTTCTGTCTATTTAAACTATCTATAAAAACTTCCAAATCCTATTATCTAGAATAGCTTTAAATGACTAGAATCGAAAAGTATCAAACTCCTAAAGTAATTCACTCAAAATGAGCTTCTACCCCCCAAAATAGTCCACAGCTCAACATCTTGATATAACAAACATTGCCAACATTACATTTGACTCTACAAAATAGGGATTTTGTTTGACTCTGTAAACTAGATCGAAGTCTTAGCATTTCCCTGATCAAAACGAATAATCTTTTGCCATATCTCCTGGAGAACCTTTAAACAAAATTGTAACAAATCTTCATGTTACCTTTAGGATAAAATCGCAGCAGTGGCTTTGGCATTTTTCTGCTTGAGCTTCGTGGTTAGCACAACATTGTGCTAGTAGAGTCTAAAATTAATTTCCCTGAGTTCCTTAAGCAATGACCTTTGCTCTTTCTTCTTCTTTTTAAGACTTTGAATCCTTTCTTGCTGGTGAGCATTCCACTGTTCGCACTATGCCTTTTCCTTCTTTAATTGTTTTATTGTTTTCTGAAATTCCTTAATCTTTTCCTTATCAGTTCTTATCTCAATCCTGAATCCTGAGCATTCTTCAGAAGGTGTAGTTTCATTTAGATTTAAGGCAACACTAGGTTCCTTGGCTTTAACCTGGTATTTTGAGATTAATTCTGACCTATGTTCTTCCTCGGAACTTGATGAATTTAAAGCTCCAGGTACATCTGGTAAGTAATCTCAGTCTTCCAATTAATCCTGTTTTTCTTCAGGGAATTCACTAATGCCTTTAGCCATCTCTTTAGCTTTTTCTAATCTAATTGAAACTCTCATTACAAGGACTGTAGATGGTGTAAGTATTCCCTTTCCTTTGCTGACAGATTTCTTGGGAAATGGGGTCTTTTTTGCTCTTTTCCTGGTAATTATTTCAACATCCTCATAATCATCTTCTATGATTATGGTGTTTTCTTCTTTGATTGAGGGATTGAACATTTCCTTTGACTTCAGCCTATACTTATTAGTAACCCTGGTCGAATTTCTCCGAGGTTTCTGTGATACACACACACCTTTATCCTTTTTTCCTTTGATTTCAATGCTCCTTTTGTTAGTCGATGGCATTTTAGACTTGACTGTAGTTTGAGCAATGAGATGATTATCTGATTCTGTCTCCCCTTTAACATCTTCCTCGGAAAGCATTTCAATTTTGGGCTCCCATTTAGGTCTCTTACTTCTGCTCTTCTTAGTTACCTTGATATCAGAAGACTCATCTTTCACAGGGTTTTCATCAGAAATATCTCGACTTTGTTTAATGGTTTTCCTTCCTCTACCCTTTTTCTGCTTATTGGATTGAGTGATAGGTTTTAAGGATTGCGTGAGCCAGTTCCAGGGCTTCTGTAATTCGTTCAGGGCAGACATGACTAGGGTTTTAATCAGGATTTGATGGAACAAACTGCCTTTAGCATTAGTGGAAATTGACTGCACTTTCTTGGACATTTTTGTCAAACTTTTAAGCAGAAAATAAGGAAGATTTAAAGGGTAATCACCGTTTAGATGCATCAATATTCTGATATGGTAGATGTAGACCAATGAAAACCTCCCTTCACAGGTGATGTATCTGTGAATCACCACCAGAGCAGTGTGCCATTCGGGTCGAACCTAGCTGCGAGGTATTCCCCTTCTCCAATCTTGATTTTGCTTATCTGGAAGGAGGAATTGATTTACAAATTTAGTAACGACGTGCTCCTTCTTCCACCATCTTTCCCCTCCAATAACGAGCCTGCAAGCCTTTGCTATAGTCTTCTCTGTCACTAGCATCAACATCTTACCGATTTCGACCTCGTGACCATCGAAGTTCAGAGTGAATTCCATGGAAACCTGCTCGTCATAACCTTGAAATGTGGTGAGAAACTCAAACCACCCGGCATCTATGAATCTTTGGGCCATCTGAGGATAGGCTTCAAGAAGTTCAACACCTTCTGGTTCTATTCTAGCAACTTGTCTGCTCCTCTTTGGCACCATTAAACTCAATTATGCAACCATCATCCTCGAGTTCCAAATTCACCACCTGCAATTGTTAGTGTATTATGTTGCTTTGAATGGATAACTGCATTTCTCCCCGTAAGCCTGAATTAAGCCAACTCGAACAGGTAACATATAATGATCATCAAGCAATAGGTGATTTTGAAATGAACCCTGCGCGCGTGCATAGCAATTATATTATGAAACTGTTGGATTTGGAAATGATTGCTAAGCTTTCGTGGGAGCACACGAACTCTCAATTCATGAATCGTGTCATCATAACTAAATCATGATAGCAGGCACAAGTTATGGCATGATTATTTGGTGCTACGGGAATAGGCTTATTCTCGTAGTGCGTTTGACAACTTGAAATTTTGAAATTCAAACGCCATAAAAAGAGACACCTCAATTTTAAACAATGTCTTTTCAAAATCAAACTTAAATAAATCATCAAAGACTATAATGCAAACCACAAAATACCAAAATCTAAAAATGGAAAACAACTGAAAACGGAAAATGAGGAATGGGTAAGGAGGGTTTAGGACAAGCGTTTCTCACTAAACCAAGAAAAAATTAGAGACTAACATTGGCTCCTTCTGGGGATGGAGTTTTGATACTAAACTCCAAGAACTCCAGACCATTACCTTCCCTTTATCTCTGATTCATTGATTCCCCTGCGACTGCCTGCCTTTTATTTTCAGCATAACTGTAAAAACAAGTCCATTGGGTATATGGAGTCTTTATTGAAAGGAAACCTACTGTACTAACTCTAACCTGACGAGCATTTAGATGAAATAATGCTTCAAGAACCTCCCATTTACTGGGCCCCAAAAAATTCCAGTGTTGTCTAAATTATGTAGGAGAAGAGTGTTATTTTTCATTACCTTGGTTATCCTGAAAGGACCATACCATAGATTATCAAACTTTCCGTGTTTTGCTTTATCTTCTCTCCTGGCGTCCCATCTCAACACTAAATCCCCTTCATTGAAAACATATTTCTTAGTTCCTTTATCAAATGTAGCCTTGATTTTGTTCTGATGAGCAACAAATTTCTGGTTAACCTGTTCTCTGGCCTGCTGAACTTTAATGAGCTAAAAAATTCTTCTTTGGACGTCATTGGGTTCTTCCTATTCTTCTTGCATAAACTTCAAGACTGGTAGGCCCAATTGAGTTGGAAGGACAACTTCTGTGCCATATACCATCTGGAGGGGAGATGTCCCAATAGCTTTCTTATTGCTGATGCGATCAGCCCATAGAGCAAAGTTTAACTTGGAATCCCATGCTTTTTTATTTTCTGCCAACAAATTTTTGATAATCCTTACCAGTGTCTTATTGGAAGATTCAACCAATCCGTTCCCCTGGGGGTAGTAGGGAGTAGAATGAACCAATTTGATATTGTATTTATTGCAGAATTCAAGCATGGAATTTGACTTAAAAGCCTGTGCATTATCAGTGACCAGTTTTTTAGGACAACCAAACTTGGAAAAAATATATCCCTCTAGAAATTCCATGATTACATTGTCTGTAGTATTTCGAGTCAGAATTGCTTTTATCCACTTTGTAAAATAATCGGTGGCCGTAAGAATCCATCTATGCTATCCTGATGAGGTGGGATTAATCTCTCCAATGAAATCTAATGCCCACTATTGGAAGGGTACGTGGGCAATGATTGGTTTTAGAGGCAAAGATATAAGTTTATGCTTCCCGACAAATTTATGACAAGGTTCACATGCCCTAACCCGAGCAAAAATATCTGAGAATAGAACTGGCCAGTAATAGTCTGCTCTAATAATTTTGAAGGCAGTAGCCTTCCAATGATGATGACCTCTGTAGACACCATGATGCAGATCTTGAAAGATTTGTTTAGCCTCCTTTTCGTCCACACATCTCAACATAAAACCGTTGGGATCTTTCCAAAACAGGATCTGATCAACAATACAATATTTTACAGCTCTCAACTTTAATGATCTGTATTTTGATTTATCCAACTCTGGGGGAGATTGAAAATTCAGCAGAAAAAATACGATGTCTTTGTACCATTCTGAAGAAACATACTTGTTGTTTATTTGTAAATCAATTTCTTCAATCTGGATAGAAGACTCCTGTGTCATGTCTGAAAGATGGTATAATCCAATTGCTTTGCAATTGGATTCTGTCATAAATTTGGCGAGGTCTTGTCCCTTTATCAGCTGGGTAGGCTTTATGGTGAGATCGTATTCCAAGATTTTGGTTATCCATTTCCCCCGCTTACCTTCACAATCAGGCTGAACCAATATTTCTTTGACTGCATTGCTTGGGACATAAGCAGTAATTTTTTATTGAAGAATATACACTCTGAAAGATTTTAAGGCCTTCACTAAGGCATAGGCCTGTTTTTCTATTAGATCATACTTCAATTCAGAATCCCTGAGGGTTTTTCTAAAGAAGGAGATAGGTTGCTCGTGACCTTGCTCATTTCTTTGCAGAAGAACAACGACTATGGTATTTTCTAATGCAAATGAAAAAATCATGAACTCTTTAGAAAAATCTGGGCTAATTACAACAGGTGCCTGAACAATAACCTGTTTGATCTTTTCGAAGGATTCTCTTGCCTCGGGTATCCACTTAATTTCTGCATCCTTTTTCAACATGTCAGTGATGTTTTTGACAATCTCTACAAAGTTAGGTTTAAACCTCCTTAAAAAATTAATCTTACTAATGAAGGACTAAATTGACTTTTTTATTTCTCGAAATGTCGATTAGTTGAATAGCCTTTACTCTTTCCGGATCTATTTAAATTCCTCTAGGCGAAACGATGTGTCCAAGAAGCTTACCTTCCTCCATGGAAAAATGTGATTTTTTGGGATTAAGTGATATGTCGTGCTTCCGGCATTTCTCAAAGGTCTGCTTCAAGTGTTGTAAATGTTCTTCATCTGACGCTGAAAATACAGTGATGTCATCAAGGTAAATCACCACAAACCTGTCTTTCTCGCCAACGAAAGCGATGTCCATAGCTCTTTGAAATGTAGCTCCAGCGTTCATCAACTCAAAAGGCATATTTTCGTACATAAAAGTGCCCTAGGGGGTGGTAAAAGCTGTTTTCTTTTTGTCTTCTTCCATTACTGATATTTGATTATACCCTGAATATCCATCAAGCATAGAAATTCCATTTGCACCGACAACCTTTTGTAAGATATAATCCATTTTTGGTAATGGATAATTGTCTTTCAGAGAACACCTGTTTAGATTTCGGAAGTCTACACAGAGCCTTATCTCTCTGTTCTTTTTCCTGACGGGCACAAGGTTTGCTACCCATTTTGAGTATCTCAGTGGCACTATGATTTTTGCTTCTAGCAGCCTCTTCAACTCCTTTTCTATTATTGGTAACAGTAAAGGATTGAATTGCCTGAATTTCTGTTTTACTGGTTTTGATCCAGGTTTCAGAGGGATTTTATGTTGAATAATTTCTGTATCAAACACTTTCAGATCTTCATAAGACTAGGCAAATATATGTGAATATTGTTTCATAAATTCAATATATGCTTCCTTCTATTTTTTTGACAGTTTCCTGGATACTTTTACCAACCTGGGATTTGCATCCGAACTAATGTGACAGTCTTCCACATCTGTTTCTTTTGTTTGGATAACAACCTTCTTGGAGACATCATTATGATCAAACAACCTTTCTAATGGAACCAAACCCTCAGGCAAATGGTTTGTCTTCAATTCGATGATTTTGTGACCAGTAATAGTATCTTGAAGAACTTTTGCAGTGTGTATTTATGCTTCTGCATCTTCGTCATCTTGATCAATTGAGATATTAGAAAATTCTTCAATGGTTTTCAAAAATCTATGAATTTCCTCATCGTCTTTAAAAACCTGCCAATGTTTTATATTATCCGGAATTGAGGGTATGTGTCTGAATTCAATTTGAAACTTCAAATTAGGAAACATCGGAGTTTTAAAGTTGCTTGCTGCAAATGCCAAAGAGTCAGCATGCTGATTTAAATCCATGTGAACAAAAGTAATATTGAATGCCAAGAAGTAATTATCCACATAATCCCACACCTCGTTTCTGTATTGTTTCAATCTTTGTTGTTTGGTTTGATATATGTTTCTAACCTGGTGAACAATAAGTTCAGAGTCTCAAAAAACATACAACTTATGTATTCCCATGTCTCTTGCAGCTTTCAAACCTAACAACAAAGCTTCATACTCACTGATGTTATTAGTGGTGTCAAATTCAAGTTTATATGACATTGGAATAACCTCCTTGGTAGGGGAAATGAAGACAATACCAGCTCCGGAACCTTCTTTAAAACAAGCCCCATCAAAATACATTTTCCAAACAAAATGGTCTTCACTATCTCATACTGCAGTTATTGACTTTCTGACTGATATTTCTGCCATTTCCTCATCCATATGAAAAATAGAAGTACCCAGATCATCTTCTAGAACATATATAGGATGATTAGTGGGATTATCATGATCACTTACCAAATAATCCAGTCTGATTTCTTTGTATAATATCCGTTGTTCGCCACCAAAAACAGGTACGGTTGCATAGCTTAGGTCCATCTGCAGAGTGCCACCTACCTTTTTAGCCCAAGATCTTGAAAGAAGCATCCCAAATTTTGGTGGTATGTCATCCACGATAACATCTAATACCACACTCTTCATAGGTAATTGGGAAAGAGTTACAACCACATCTTTCATAAGCCCAAGAAATTTGACTTTCTTGAAATCAAAAGAATATAGATCATGATATGGTCTAGTAATGTCCAACCCTAATTCTTCCATCACCACCTTAGGCATGACATTATGCGAAGCACCAAAATCCATTAAGCAATTATGCAGTATCTTGTCATGGATATTTAGTGAAATGTAAAATGGTGGAGAGGCATCAATTTTGTCTTCAATGTGAGGTCCAATAGTAATGGTAGGGTTTTCATCTTCAAGGTTGACTGTATCTGAGAAGGTGACATGAGCTGGAGCTTCTAGAGCCTTAAGGACAATTTTTCTGAATGGTTATGTTTTCAAAAGTTCTAATAATGGTACCAGAATCTTGATTTTGTTGATTTCATGTTCTAAATTGAAAGCAGAAACATTTTTATCTGGTTCCCTTATGTCAACAGTGCTATCTTTGACAGGTTGCTTCAATGAATGATCAACCTAAACATTGGGATCACCTTTGATTTCCCCTGTCTTAACTGGAGTACTGCCTTTCTTTGTAGAAATAGGTATATCTACTTTAGGTGCCTGGGAACCAGATCTGAGATCGTACCTTTTCCCTATAGGTTCATGCTGGACAATCTCCTCTCCATCCCCTTCCTCAAACTGATTTGCAAACAAAGTATCTTCATATTCTTGTTGTGTCACATGTAGAGGAGATGATTCGAAATGATTCAAATGAACTATAGGGTCTTCTTCTGTACCATCATTATCTTCTTCCTCATCTACTGCATTATTCTGAAAAGGAGGTAACACCTTTTGGTCATCTTGATTTTTTCTTTCTCTTGGTAAAATTTGAGGTACATTGTTTGGTCTCCTGAACTGATTTGGATTTCTGTAATTGCCCTCCTGTGCAAGTCTATTGGGCTGTTTTTGTTCCATCTTCAACCTTGCCATCTCAGATGTCAAAGTTTTCAACATCTTAGTCATTTCATCCATTTTAATATCGGATGTTGAATTAGAAGATGAAGGCAACTCTTCATTTTGCTTTTTTCTATCTCTGTCACTTTTGGACTTCAATTTGTCTGCTGCTAATATGTTTGATTCTACCTCAATAGTTGCATCTTGCATTAGGCTAAGGGTAGTGGCTCTTCTTTCCCTAAGCAACAAGGAAAATTCGATATCGAATGCATTGGCACAAGTGATTTTATCTTATGTCTCTGAAGGTTTTATCTCCTCTGGAATTTTACCATACATCAGGTTGAACCTTTTGGTAAAATCAGGTATTGATTCACCTTGTTTCCTCCTTAAAGCACCAAATTTAGTAATGTAGTATTGAAAGTATTTTTTATCTACCCAGTGATTGAGAAAGGCCTCATCTAAAGCTACAATATCAGCTATTGAATTAGCAGGCAAACTCCTGAACCACTTTCTTGCTTCCCCATTTAAACTCTGTACGAATAATCTCATCCACACATAAGCATGCTCTACATTGAAATTGTCTGCAAAACTATAAAACAAACTCAAATGCTCTTTAACAGTAACTGATCCATCTCCATTAAATCTGGGCAAATATCTCATATAATCATTTGGTGGAAAAGCATACATGACTTGGAAAAGCAAGCTATGTTCTTCCTCAGAACTTGATGAATCTAAAGCTCCCGGTACATCTGGTAAGTAATCTCAGTCTTCCAAGTAATCCTGGTTTTCTTCAGGGAATTCACTGATGCCTTTAGCCATCTCTTTATCTTTTGCTAATCTAGTTGAAGCTCTCGTTACAGGGCCTGTAGGTAGTGTAAGTATTCCCTTTCCTTTGCTGACAGATTTCTTGGGAAATGGGGTCTTTTTTGGTCTTTTCTTGGTACTTGTTTCAACATTCTCAGAATCATCTTCTATGATTATGGTTTTTTATTCTTTGATTAAGGGATTGAACATTGCCTTTGACTTCAGCCTATACTTATTAATAACCCTGGTCGAATTTCTCCGAGGTTTCTGTGATACACACACACCTTTATCCTTTTTTCCTTTGATTGCGACGCTCCTTTTGCTGGTCGATGTCATTTCAGACTTGACTGTATTTTGATCAACGAGATCATTATATGACTCTGTATCCCCTTTAACATCTTCCTCAAGAAGCATTTCAATTTCGGGCTCCCATCTAGGTCTCTTACTTCTGCTCTTCTTAGTTACCCTGATATCAGAAGACTCATCTTTCACAGGTTTTCATCAAAAATATCTCGACTCTGTTTAATGGTTTTCCTTCCTCTGCCCTTTTTCTGCTTATTGGATTGAGTGATAGGTTTTAAGGATTGCGTGAGCCAGTTCCAGGGCTTCTGTAATTCATTCAGGGCAGACATGACTAGGGCTTTAATCAGGTCTTAATGGAACAAACTGCATTTAGCATTAGTGGAAATTGACTGCACTTTCTTGGACATTTTTGTCAAACTTTTAAGCAGAAAATAAGGAAGATTTAAAGGGTAATCACTGTTTAGATGCATCAGTATTCTGATGTGGTAGATGTAGACCAATGAAAACCTCCCTTCACAGGTGATGTATCTGTGAATCACCACCAGCGCAGTGTGCCATTCGGGTCAAACGCAGTTGTGAGGTATTGCCCTTCTCCAATATGGATTCTGCTTATCTGGAAGGAGGAATTGATTTACAAATTCAGTAACCATGTGCTCCTTCTTCCACCATCTTTCCCCTCCAAGCACGAGCCTACAAGCCTTTGCTATAGTCCACTCTGTCACTAGCATCAACATATTACCAATTTCGACCTCGTGACCATCGAAGTTCAGAGCGAAGTCCATGGAAACCTGCTCATCATAACCTTGAAATGTGGTGAGAAACTCAAACCACCCGGTGTCTCTGCATCTTTGGGCCATCTGAGGATAGGCTTCAAGAAGTTCGGCACCTTCTGGTTCTATTCTGGAAACTTGTCCACTCCTCTTTGGCACCATTAAAGTCAATTCTACAGTCGTCATCCTCGGGTTCCAAATTCACCACCTGCAATTGTTAGTGTATTTTGTTGCTTTGAATGGATACCTGCATTTCTCCCCGCAAGCCTGAATTAAGCCAACTCGAATAGGTAACATATAATGATCATCAAGCAACATGTGATTTTGAAACGAACCCTGCGCACGTGCATAGCAATTATATTATGAAACTGTTGGATTTGGAAATGATTGCTAAGCTTTCGTGGGAGCACACGAACTCTTAATTCATGAATCGTGTCATCATAACTAAATTAGGATAGCAGGCGCAAGTTATGGCATGATTATTTGGCGCTATGGGAATAGGCTTATTCCCATAGCGCGTTTGACAACTTGAAATTTTGAAATTCAAATGGCATAAAAAGAGACACCTCAATTTTAAACAATGTCTTTTCAAAATCAAACTTAAATAAATCATCAAAGACTATAATGCAAACCACAAAATACCAAAATCTAAAAATGGAAAACAACTGAAAACGAAAAATGAGGAATGGGTAAGGAGGGTTTAGAACAAGGGTTTCTCACTAAACCAAGACAAAATTAGAGACTAACAATGGGCATGCCCCATGCTCGTGGCATGTAACCAAAATGTGAGATGGTAACTGAAGTTGTATGTTGGTGTAGATAACTGCAGTGCCCTCCGGGGTGGTTGATAATGATAGATGATTGTTCTGAATGGTGAACATACTCTGAAATGAGGCAAGGACACCTGTAAGAAGTTTCCATGACTCGTAGGCATTAATGGCCTAACAAATCCAGAGGTCTTCGACTGGTATGAAACAACTGCAATAGTCGCATAGTAAGACCCACCATGACATGAGAGTTTGTTGAAGTCGAATGTTATGGGGGTCAATGGACTCAAAGAGCAATGGTGGTTCTCTCTGTGTCGTCCGAGACTCCTCATTGTGAAGTTAATGAGAGTCAAGATATTGTTTTCCTTATGGAAACTGTGTTGATGTCAACAGAAAGGGAGATGCGACTCCAAGAAGAAAAGGGCTTCGTGAAAACCACTGAGATGAGATCAGGTAATGACAGGTAACATGAATGAAGTCAAGATGTGTTGAGACTTAAGACTGCCCTTGGTTGGGGAATTTTGAAGGATGATTGGCAGCAACTGTAAAACTGTATCTAGTGCTAGGGGAACAACTAGATATGGGGTTAAACTGTGCCAGAGGTTAACAAAGTGGACAAACTTAGAGATCATAGGTACATGGACTTGGGATACTTAGGGTTTATGAATGATGTTAGAATGAAAAGAGAGAGTGGATGCCCCAACCAAGGGCGACATTGGTTTCTTTGCCGGGAAAAAGCTAAGTAAATGCTAGAAACAAAGGCTTTTTACAATTAAAGAATAATTTGGGGTGAGTGTACAGATACAGAAACGGGTGCCCTAGTGCAATATGGCTTGGCCTATGAGGGCGTAAGTTGCGAAGAGAATTGGTGGAGGGTGGGGGCCCCATAGTTGGGTTTTTGTATGAGGTAAATGAATGGAGGGCAATCTGCAGATGGGAAAACTGATGGTGTATGAGATGGAGGGTTAATGATATTGCGGAGGTGCAGTCAATAGAACCAAGATGATATAACCTGGGAGCTCATTGGGAAAGCTAGCAATATGATGAGAAGAAGTATGTGGCTGATTCTCGGAAGTACATAAGACTATCGAGACTCCCATCCCTAGGGGGTGAAATCAGCATGAGTGTCAATTTGCCAAGGGGAACTATGAATGGGATAACTCATGTGGGGAAGAGTGCTACCGAGTGACAGTACCAAAATGCAACAGAGGTGACGGTACTGCAGAGCCGAATGTAAGAACCCTAACGATGAACGTTGGAGGGTGTGACTGAGAGATGCAATTGATTTACAGAGGGAATAATTACATGCCAGCGTCGAACATAGACCCGAAGGGGCTGCATCTTTGTGATGACCAAGTACCTTCACACATAAAAACGAAATACTTGATGTGAACAATATCTGATGATAAAGAATATATAACAACTATATGATAATTTTGAACATGAGCATGCGTATCTGAACGTGACGTGAGAAAAATGCTCCCCCGGGGTCGAGTTCAGATGATGACCTGGGGAATGTGACTGTGTAGATGGCAGGACTAGGATCACGTAGTTGAGAACGGATCGGAAAATAGAGGCTCTGGGATCCTGTAACTAAGTGTGGAAGTTTGGCAAAAGGGACTATATATGGCTGGTGGGCCCACAATGCCACCTCATTTGTACCTGTCACTATAATGATTTGATGAGAGCATTTGGAGGAGTTTTGGAGATTACGGGAGGTCAAGTCGATCGATCAGGGAGTTGTGAGAGTCAAGTTAGTGGTCCCATCCTCCTGCATAATGTGAATTTGATAGACTTGAGTTAGGGGGTGTACGAAAGGCCATACAAGGGTAGTTTTAGTTAGGGGCCCACCAGTGCGCGGGAGAAGGAAGAATACCTCCATTCAGATGTGCGAGTATAACTCCATCTCCCACGCATAGTGTGTGGTTGTGCTTGACACAACTGTACATGGGGGCGCGGGGGAGGGAAATACAGGCATGCATGAGATGCACACGTGTTAAGTTGACAGTTGCGCACTGTGCACAGTTGTTTCTTAGATAGCCGCACATCAATGCACAACTGTGTAGAGGACAGGTGCGCATGTATGCACACCGGTCGGGGTGACAGCTGCACATTGATGCACAACTATTTCTCAGATAGTTTCGCATTAGTGCGCAACTATGCAAAGAACAGGCGCACACCTGTGTGGGTGAAATCCGCGCACTGGAGGCAAGGCTAAGGGTGTTTGAAATTTTAAATTTTTGGATGTTTTTTATGGATGATGAGGGTTGACCAAGTGTGTTTGTGTGGATGCAGGTGATCAACATTGACCGAAGAGCACAATGCCAATACATTGGAGAGAGAGAGATTGGGAGAATCTCCGGAAGGTGATGAGACAACAACCGGGAGTTCAAAGTCACTTGGCAGCCTGCAGGTTTCTCAAATTCTTCGACTGCCCATTGATACGGTCTTTGGATTTCCTGCTCCAGTACCTGATTGCTATGTGCAACACTGATCTACAATGTTTCATTGTCAGGGAGAAGCATCTTACATTCTCGGCTGTAGAGGATGTTAATTTTCTAATGGGGCTCCCATTCCATGGGATGGCCCTTCTTGCTAACCCCCAGCTGCCAAGGGATGAGAGAGTGGGTGACCTGGTGTGTCGCCACTGCATAGGGCCGCACCTGATGTCAAGGTTTGTCATCAGGATCGAGGGGATCAAGGACCTCTTGACGGAGTGTATCGCCACCATGGTGGTGAGGATCTACAGATCTTTGAGGACTCAACGGATCATAGGAGGTCAGCTGAGGATTGTGGAGAGAGTTCTGGATGGGGACCACTTTGTCTGGGGGCTTATGTTGCACTTCAGGATGATGGGGCAGATTCACCAGTGTCGGACATCCGAATCTGGTGACTTTGCTTTTGGCTCCATCTTGGTGGCTTGGTTTTTGGAGAAGGTGACCCTATTGCACTTGAGGATTTTGCTGGAGCCTGTAGGGCCATGAGAGTCGTGTCTGATGCGGTGGGCCCATGTGTTGACTCATCATGAGGGAAGAGAGGCTGGCCATTACTTCATGACCATGGTGGCACGCGTGTGGTGACAGATGCCACAGGTGATACTACAGTATCCATACATTGGTATGGATTACCTGCATGACTCTGACATGATGCTTCCTTCAAGGGAGGAATGGGATATTCGAGGTATGTCTATGTTATTTATATTTTGTGATTTTGATAGCATAACATATGATTATATATGTACATGTGGATGATGAATCTACCTTTGGTGTTGTTTTGCAGATGTGGGGCCCCGAGGTCGTGAGGTAGAGATGGACAAGGAGTCGGCTCGTCGAGGACCAGTACGACCGCAGCCAAATGAGATGAGGGTGGGGAAGAGGTAGAGACGGGATGATGCTGTTGCTGGACCAGCACATGCGCCGCCGGTAGGACATAAGCAGAGACTAGATGACGTTGGTGTTGGACCGACACATGCGTCGTAGGCAACGACCAGAGGGATGTTGGATGACCTGCGTCATTGCTTCGAGCAGGTGTTGCAGGGTGTACCAGAGGTGATGTGGGCCTGCATTCAGGACGAGGAGGTCCTAGAGCAGTGCGTGGGTGTACCTGCGAAGTGGTAGACTCTGATCCATTGGGCAACTATAGTGGGGGAAACAATGACTGGTCAACTGCCCCTTGGACCTGGAGAGCCCCAAGTTGGTGGGGATCTTTCAACTGATAGAGGACTTGGGGGGAGCTTTGGGGGAACCATGAGTGTCGGGTTATGTATTGTATAGGATTGCGAGCCCATTTTGTATAGGGTAGTTGATACCCATTTTGTATAGGGTAGGGGTTACCCTTTTTGTACCTATAGGGGTTAGGGGACTCACTGGCCTACGAGCGATGTATTTTGTATATTGTAAACATTGGTGACACTATTTTGAGGATATATATATATATATATTTGGCTCTTTCATGTCTACATATGTTTATGTTTCTTGATGAGTTTTGATGTCTAATCTATATTCTATGACAGATGTATGATGCTTATGTATATGTGATGACGTTTTGATGTGATAAATGCCAATATAGCACTAGGTTAACCATATTATCTGCTATTTGATTAAATTGTCTTGGAATATGTGTAAATGTGATTAAATCAAAGTTGCAAGATAATAGTCTAACTTGCAGGTATTTGCGAAAGAGGCAATGATTGCAAACCCAATATACATTGTTGAGCTACATGACGACGAGTTGGGAATCTAAGAGAACACTAAGGTGATGAATACGACGGTGACTAGCCTCGACGAGGAGACCAATGACAGCAACGTATTTAGCTTGGTTGTTGGTGGCCAAGCCCAAAAAGATGCCAATGGAGTGGAGCAACACATGTGAGGGGTTATAGAGAGCCCAAGCGGCCCAAGCGAGATTCTGGGTCCAATGGTTGGCACCGTCAGCGTAACCGATATGGTAGGCCTATGGAGGATGCATCTGTCAATAAAATAGATGGTAGATCAAACATGACGAGTGGTGGCAAAAAAGAAGACTAAAAACTCTACAAATGTGTACAAAGAAAAACCTAAGGTAGAATGGATACACTTAGGCGTAAAACTTCTTTAGATACAACCCGATGACAGGTTCTTTGAGAGGGTAACCCTCTGGAGAGGCCAATATGTATGCTCACTTAGTGAGGCAGTGTTGGACGATGTAGGGTCCATTCCATAATGACTCAGATTTCCCATGGCCAAAGGTATCGTGGGCGATATCGTAGGCTAAGACGAGATCCCCTTCGTTGAAAGAGCGAAGGTTGACATGGCGGTCGAAGGTGGCTTTGGACCATTTTTTAGCTGCCTCGTTGTTCTGTAATGAAGATCGATGATCTTCATCCAGCGACTCTAAGTTCAGCAAGCACTTGTCCATTGGAGTAATGTCAGGTAATAGCTCGATAGCAGTGCATAACGTGGGGATTTCACACTCGATAGGGAGGGTGGCTTTGATCCTATGGATGAGGTGGAATGGTGTAAAACCGGTGGCAGTCTTGACTGTCGTACAATAAGCCCATAACGTGGAAAACAACATATGATCCCAGTTGGTCTTATGTTTGTTGACATTACGTTGTAGCATGGTTTTGAGGACTTTGTTGACAACCTCTACCTGTCCGTCGCACTGAGGGTAGTATGGGGAGGCAAACTCATGGGAAAAACCTAACTTTGAGGATAGTTCCACAAATATCTCGTTCTCAAAGTGTTACCGTGATCAGACACTAACTGTAGTGGGACTACGAATCGGGTAATGACATGGTTGAAGAAAAAACGCACTGTTGTGTCGACGATATTATTGAAGGTGGGCATGGCTTCAACCCATTTGGTAAAGTAATTGACTGCCACGACAATGTACTTGTGTCCATTACTAGATGGAGGATTGCAAGTCATAAAGTCTATGCCCCATTTGCAGAAGGGGTCGACGGTGACGACTGGATGTAGAAGAGCTGGTGGTGCTCATGCTTTGTTTGCATAGAGCTGGAATTTGTCGCATCGCTTGACAACGTGAATGCAGTCATGAAACAATGTGGACCAAAAGTAGCCTGCTCGAATGATTTTTTGGGCGGTGGACATACCTGAGAGGTGACCACCGCAAGCGCTGCTATGGCAATCGTTCAAGACTCTGTCAGCTTCGTCGATGGTCAAACATCGACGAAGGATGGTGTTGATCCCACGTCTCCGATGAGGAGATATTGAGGGGCTTGATGGCGAATGAGTCGATGATCGTCTCGAGAAAGGTAAGACCCAAACTTCTACGTCTGAAGGTAGACAAGAAGGTCGTTGTACCAAGGGCCATCAGAGGGGATGAAGAAGAGGTGTTCGCCAGGGAAATCTATATTGAAGGGGGAATGATTTAACGTCCGAGGGGAAAAGTTGTAATGAGTTCGGCGAGGAAAAGTGCTTTCTTTCTTTTGGGAGTTGAGAACTCTAGGTCATATTTCTGGAGGATGACAATCCATCGGGAAAATTTGCCATTAATTTGTCGACGACTAAGCAAGTATTGCATGGGGTTGGAATCTGCTACGACCTTGGTAGTTCGAAGCAGGATATAATGGCGCAACTTTTGGACTGCGAGGACAACTGCTAAGGTGAGTTTCTCATCATGATTGTACTTCAAGGGTGGGCTTGAAAGATTTTTACTGATGTAGTAAATGACACGTTCACGCCTATCTTCCCCTAGTTGGACAAGAACTTCTGCTACTTAGACGACCGAGGCTGACAAGTAGAGGATATAATCGTGATCATAGTCGGGAGGAATAATCAAAGGGGCGTTGGATCATGCAAATTTTAAGTCATTAAAAGTTGTTTGAGAATGTTCATCCCATCGGAAGGGGATATCAGGATGCACTAGGCGGAGGAAACCATGCGTGCAAGTGGCATAGTTTGGGACAAAGCGACGTAAAAAGTTGGCTTTGTCTTACAAGATCTGCAGTTGGCATAAATTCCTTGGTGGGGGAATTTACATGATAGCTTGTACCTTGAGGGGGTCCACCGTGATGTTGTGTTGGGAAACAATGAACCCAAGGAGGCGTTCGACAGTGACGCAAAATATGCACTTGAGGGGGTTCAAGTGGATATTATACTGGCGACATCATTGGAAAACGATGCGTAAGTCGTCTAAATGTTGAGTTCGCATTTTGGATCGAGTAGTGAGGTCGTCCAAATAAGTGAGGATGATGCGAGCAAGATCATGGAAAACATAGGTCATGGCTCGTTGAAATGTAGCACCTGCGTTCTTGAGTCCAAAAGGCATGACACGATAAGCAAAGGTTCCCCAAGGGGTAGTAAAAGAGGATTTATACTGATCTACTGGATGGATTTGGATTTGACTGTAGTCGGAGAAGCCATCCATAAAGGACAATGTTTCATGGCAGACACAATCATCAATAATTTGGTTGATGAAGGGGGTTGGAAAGTTATCTTTGGGACAAGCATGGTTGATATCACAAAAGTTTGTGCAAACGCAAATAGTGCCCTATTTTTTGTTAACAGGGACAAGGTTGGATACCCACGAAGTGTACGTAATGGGGTAAATGAACCCGACAGAGCGCAACTTGTCGATTTCGGCTTTGATAGTCGCAACTTTGGATGGGTGAAGGGGTCGCTGCTTTTGACGAACTGGGGTGATATCTGGCCAAGTGTTGATTTGATGTTCGACGATAGATGGATCAACTCGAGGCATCTTTGTATATGACTAGGCAAAAATATCCCAGTATTCATGAAAGAGAGCTTTGTAAGCTGTGATTTCTTCAAGGGAGCATGCAATGCCAATGGTGATTTCTTCTACGATTCCCGGTTTAATGCAAATGTCGATTTTGATGGTGGGGAAAATGTTGGCCATGTCGCCTTCCTCAAAATCATATGGGGTAGGGATAGGGTCATTGAACCAGTCTATATGCCTGGAAGGGATAAAATCCTTGGTTTTGATTACGCATACGGAGGTTTGGGTAGAAGGGTGAAAGGCCTCCTATGAAAGAAAAAGTGCTCTATGATGGAGCGCATTCCATGGGAAATCGAGGGTAGTGAGTTATTCCAGGATATCTTCGTCGCAATGAAAAATGCGAGAATACAGGGGATCCTGGGAGATGACAGGGGGAATTGTCAAATTGTGGTTGTCCTTTAGTGGTGACGATGCAAACAGGATATCTTGTACATGGTGTGAGGGACTGCTGGACATAAAGACACTGTGGAGAGTGCCTCATTTGTGCAGGTATTGATGACGAAATGTATCAAATATCAGTAATGTGAGCCTTGGTAGAAGGTGGTCGAGCGGGCTTTGGCTGAGACGTTTGGCATACTGCAGCTAAGGTTTGGTGAAATTGAGGTAGACCTGGGAAATGATGAGTATAATGGTCATATTCTGAGCATATGGCACAATCGAATTTGGTTCGCAACCCTTTATTTCCTGTAGTGGAAGATTCTGGAGTAGCAGTGGACGTACTCGATGAAGTGGTGAGCAATGTGGTTGCTCTAGGGAGTTGGATTAGATTGCGTAACTCGAGAAGAGTAGGGCATCAATTAGTGGGGTGCCCATCTCTTTTGCATAGTGCGCAAGGAGGTTGAACTCGAGGAGGAAGTGGAGTTGTGGGGTCTTTCTTCTTTCGTCTGCCCCCAGTAACAACAATGGTGCCAACAGTGGGGGGGGGATGGTGGTGTGGTAGGAGCCTGTACTGGAATTTTCATTGGTATTCCCTCTGTCCGAGGGGGGAGAGATGGTTGAGGAACCATCACAGGTGGATGTAGATACCATACAGGGATGGCAAGCACCATGTTAGGAAGGGAAAGGGTTGCAACTACCTGGGATGCTTGGAGTCCAGGTGGGGGGTAGAAGAAGGGAATTTGGGTAATGGCTTGGGGAATTGTCTCCCAAACCGGGAATTATCCCTAGAGGGG
>JZKD02S1677075.1:0-18458 GCA_000966675.3 Picea glauca | reverse complement strand
AATGGTGTCTCTAGTATATGTTCCATTAAAAGATACTACACACACTTGTGATGAAGGGTGTAGGAGAAGTGGCGCTCCATGATATGCCCCCAACAAGGATGGGTCTTTGAAAACTTTGAGACCCATGTCGATGACTGAATAAGCATCTGAGCTATTGTGGATAAGGGGAAGAATGTTATCAATGTTGGCAGAATGGTTATGCTCATATGTGATTTGATCGATGGTGACAATCTTCCCGTTGTGGGGGAACATCATTGTTCAAAACACAGAAGAGGCCACTGCCTTCATATCATACATGTAGCTACGTCTGAATAAGATATTGTACTCAAGTGGGGTGTCAATAACTTCAATGTTGATGAGGATGGTTTTTCCCCCAAGTTCGACGAGGACATTTTGGAAGATCCCTTTAGGGGACGATGGTCGACTGTCATAGGCTCTCAGGGTGATGGCGGACGATACTAGCCGATGGGAGCCAAGTTTTTGCCATACTTCTTTGGACATGATGCATGTGGATGCACCTTAATTAATGATACATCAATATACTGTGATGTTCTGGATCTTAACTGGTATCTGGAAAGCTACCAGGGTGAAGAGGCATGGTTCTCCGCTATCTAGATCAAAGGTGGTGAGTCTAGTATCAACTTGGTCGACGACCCCCAAGGTGGAAAGCAAGGATTTCTACTGAGTTGGACAGATTTGGAGGACCTCCAATACATACATGGCTACAGGAGACTGAGCTAAGTCGTCGACTAGGCTGTAGTTATGGGATGCCCTAGCATCAGGGTTATTGACATTTCATCATAATGGAACACGATATATGCGAATGTTTGGTTTAGTGTTAGGGCGTGGAATCATCAAGGGATGTCCGACTATAGTTGGAGCCGCTTCTGAAGTGGTTGGGGTAGATTCAGGGGGAACACTATACTGGCGACCACATGTTTTCAAAAGAATTTATTCTTCGCGGGTAAGGAGGATGTTGCGATCGATTGAATTTCCAGGTTGAATGGGACCTGGGTTTTGATACTGCCCCATTTGGGGTGGAGCAGGGTGCACCTCCTATTGGGTATTCATCACACCTTAGTGTGGAATGGGGTTTTGCAAAACGATTGGAGGTGGCTATTGCAAATATTGTTGTGCGGCCTACTGAGGGGCATGTGGCATTGGAGGGCGTTGCACGTTCATGTAGTCTTTCATTCATTTGAAGTTGACAATTTGGGGGAAATGGTGTGTATAATGTCCATACTCACCATAGAGAGCGCAAGGGAAGTTAGTCTGAAGATTGTTGTTGTTCTTCCCTTGTCATTTGTTATTATTGTCCCCATGGCGGTTCTGGTTTCCCCCAACGAGATGGTTTGGTTGGGGGTTATTTCCTCCTGGTCTTGGGTTATTATTGTTTCAATTTTTCCCTTTCTTCTTGGAATTATTCAACTGATGGGCCAGATTTACCATATTCAATTGTTCAAAAGTTTGAAGCTGTTGAATGGGAGAGGACTGAAAAAAATTAACACCAGCATGTGGGTGTCTGTGTGGAGGAGCAACTGGCTGTGGAGGACCAGGAAATAGAAAATATGGATTGTTTTGTGGCAACGATTCATAGGGCGCATAGGAAGGTGAAGGGATTTCACTAGTGCCTAGGTTATATACTAGGGTAGAAGGTATACCTGAACTTGGTGGAGAGGGCGGATGCATCATGGGTATCGGTGAGGGCCCACTCATGGGTGGGGGGGGTGTGAAACAAGATATGATTGTTGGTAAGGGGGCAGAGGGTAATGAGATGGCCCTCCATAGGGTTAGATATATTGAGGTGCACCATAAATAGGTGATGGTTGGTTGTAAGGTTGTTGGTGCATCATGGAACCAGTCAACCCATCCGCAGCGTGGGGCATCCCAGGTTTGTCCTGGCCAAATGGTGTGGGTCTAGGTGCATCAGGTAACACTATGTATAAGTAACATGAATGAGCATAGATGAGGTCAAATTGTTGAGCCTTGCTGATGGACTCTTCCTCTATCTGAGGGAAGGTGGATGTGACATCCTTGACAATAACAAAGACAAATGATTTGAGAAACCAATCAAGACGTTGTTCTTTGGTGGTTTATGCTTTGCACAAACTACGATGCCGACGTCATTCATGGATGTGATCGACGATATGGATAGCAGTAGTTTTTTTGAAATCCGAGAGGAGTTGCAAGCCAATATCATGATGAACTGGTAGTTGGAAAAATGACAAAAAGGCCTTGGCCAATGATTCAAAGGTTGCATGGGACTCTAATTTTTCATCCACATACCATTTGGTTGAGGAACCAGTGAGAGTGTGTTGAAACAACCTTAAGAAGATTGAGTCATCCATGATGTTGTTTGAAGAGCAGCATAAGTGGAAGGTCATAACATGGTTGGCGGGATGATCCCCTAGTTTTCCTTCAAACTTTGGAATATCTGAAGGTAGTTTGGTAGGCATATTAGGCCAAGTGGGACCATGCAAAATGGGATCATTTGTGAGTTTGGTTAAATCAAGAATGTTAAGGGATGCCAAGTATGGCATAGGGAGAGTTGGTGGAGGATTAGTTCCAACCATCGTGTGAGTAGGTGGTGGAAATGTCCCTTGAGAGGGATTGAGTGGGGTGGTACTTCTCCCTTGAGAAGAAGTTTGCCCCTTGCCTCCTTGTGAAGGAGAACTAGTGGATGGATGGCCTTGGGAATTGGACCCAGGCAAAGTGGAACCAAGTAAAGTTGATCCCAAAATAGTAGCAGTCACAGGGGTGTGAGATGGTTGAGCCGGAGATTTGGAAAGACTAGGGACTCCTCCAAGAATAGGAGGAAGATTTTGCAAGCGTCTGGAATGACGAAGATTATGTGGGTCCCCTATGGTGTCTGACTAGCAAAGTGAATGTGTGCAAGTGGTGATAAGAGAAATGAATGAACAAGAACTTTGTATAATTTGGACCTTCATAAGATATTACAACTCACAATTGCATGTATTCAAATGAGCCTCATACATATATGAATTGTAATAAGCAAACATGTGGGTAGGTGGATTTTGTTCACGTGGGGGAACAAATAAAAGCAAATGTTGTTGTCCTAAAAGATGTATCGTCCTTCCTCTCAAATTGCACTAGACCTTCCAAAAGCACTCAACAGTGGGGTTTGAAGCCAACGGAAGAGGAACTAGTGAAGGATGAAATAATAAGTTATAATGAGGGGTAGAGGGTGCATATCCCGAAAGAGCTGGCAATATTTCCCAATAGCCACACAAAATATGATCAAGCTGCAAATGCAACCCACAATTGCCACTTGGGTAGATGTCATAAATTTTGGTCACTAGGTACCTCAGTCAAAGTGCGACATTTAGATTTTCGGCTTAAGAAATGGGTCACGGGTTGGATCCCTTCCGAGAGTTGGGTGACTCAAGGGGAGATGCATAGAACAACTGAACCTCGACCTTCAACCCTTCACGGGTATCTCCCTGCCTTATGGTGTAGGGACACTTGACTTGGAGGATTTGAAAGTTCCCTATGTTTCAACTTCTAATGTTTGAAAATGTGAGAACCAGATAACGATGGATTATTTGGATGCCTACCCTCAAGATCCTACCTAGACTAAAAAAATTATTTTGGCACCTCCCCGTGAAGGAAAACTTAGTGAGTTTTTAGAATTTTTTAGATGTGGTGGGTTGAGAGATTGGGGGTGTGAACCAATATTGTTTGAATTAATGGGTGTGGATAATTTCCAAAAGAAGTAGTGGGATGTTTCAGAGTTCCTTTGGAGAAAACCTACTTCAACCTCCACTATTCAAGGTAGAAATTATGTGAGTGAGGAGTGACTTTGTGTGTGAGCAAGTGAACAAAGTGTGCCAAGTTTTTAATAAGTTAAGTGTGAGATTGCAACATGTGGACTTCCTGTGGTCTTTACAAATCTTTGTTACCTAGCTTACTAAGTGTCATTGGTACAACCTTGCAGAATTTTAAAATCCTTAAAGAACTAGCATGTGGACATATGGGTCCTTACAAGTCCTTTAAACTCCTTAAATGTTGTTTACACTAAGAAAGCTTTGAAAAACTATCCTACATTGCAAGCATTTGGGCATGTATGGGCCAATTACTTTGATCTTTAAACTTACCTAGATTGTGATGTAAACTAAGAAAACAATTTCGATAAACTATCCTAAGTTTGCAACATGTGGGCATGTATGGGCCCTTACAACTTTAAGATGATTTCAAAATAAACTAAGAGGAGCCCTAGGGGGGATTTTGTCCTCACCTAAAGATTTTTGTTAAGGGAGATGAAATGTCCCTTTAACCACCTTTCTGATTCTCAAGATCACTCTAAGGTGGGAGAGAAGAGCATACTCAAGGGTCAAAGTTAAATTGTAGTCCCAATGTAAGTGGTTTATGTATGATAGCAATAATCTCAACTTAACATTTTACAAACCAAACAAGCCATCCATGTGGCAACCAAAGCAAAAGAGGAGAATATTTGGTTCTTTTTACCCCCTAAGTGCTTATGTTTAGCTAACCTTTCATATGGGAAAGGATTCTAAGTGGAGTGCATGTGTATTAAAAAGTGCATGAAATAAAAAATCTGAAGGCTAGGGGCCTTCAAATCCTCACAAAAATCCTTACAATTTTGAAAAATTGGATATGTGCACGGGTTATAATTCTGACAGGTGCGTAGAGGGCGCACAATGCACAGAGCAAAGAAGTCTATGGTGCACACAGTGTGCAGACTGTGCGTTTGTGGGCAGGAAAATCCACGCATTTCCTGTCATGTGTCATGGGAGAAATTTTTGAGTGAAATACCTCTCCTCTAGCTCTGAATTTTTCCTTTGACAGGTTGGGCAAGGCCGATTTTGGTACCTGCAAGACAAATTGATTAAAAATAAGTGTTCTCTAAGCCCAAATAAGGTGGAATTTGATACCTGTCCCCAATATGGTCGCCAATCTGTTGTGTTGGTTTTGTCACTTGGGTGAGCAGAATAACAACACTTGCATGCCTAGTTGGGCCTGCTAGACAAGACATAAGTTTGTGAGTGGGTTAAACAAGGCAAACACATTTATAAACAAAGAAATAAAATAAAACAACTAAGAAAAAAAAGTTAGAAAGCATGAGAAATTTAGAACCATAAAAATCAACCAATGACCAACATAATGCTACCAATGGATCAATAGATTAGCAGACAAAACACCGTAGAGAAAAAATGAGGACTTATGAGTCCCCTCTTCCTCCATGGGAGGGCTCTTGAGTTCCCTAATGGAGAGATTTTCTTACAATGGAAGAAAAATGGAAAATGGTGAAGAAAAACAATGCATATTCCCTCAAGAGGTGAGTGGAATGGCGTATTGCAATGATGCTTGAATGCTCCAAGGAGAAAAGAAGAGTCTCAAGGGAGAATTGAGGCAACATAACTGTAATGTCCCCAAGGCCAAGCCCAATTGTAAATCTTGTTTACGAAATGAGTTGTAAAAATGTTTTATCGGCTGGTGAGCCAAGTTTATATAAGCTGGTGGGCTTATGTGATTGTTAGGCCGGAGAGCTTGAGGGTTGAAGGCCAAGAGCCAAATTTTGTACATGTATCAATGCAAAACATTAATAAAATATAAACACCGCCACGTGCAGACCAACCACGATGAATGAGTGATGGGGGACTAAGCTTCCACAGAGTGGGCAAGGGATTAGGGTCTAGAAGGTGGGAAGAGGGGCTAAGTGTGGAGCCTAGGGGCTAAGCCTAAGGGCTTAAGTCTTGGGAATAATATTTTAATATTATTCCAAAAAGACATGTGAATAATATGTTTTTATCCTAAGTTCTTTTGGAATGACATGTGACTTCCAAATGGTGGGAGGAACACACGTTGATGGAAGCATGCAGCTTCATGGGTGACAAGTGTCAACCCAAGCCCATGCAAATAAAATGGCTGAGATGAGCCATGGTGGGGGGTTCTCCTCCATTCTACCCGACCGTATGAGGGTGAACCGACCTGACCTCGGTAAGAGACCTGGTGCATCTTTTGAACTGTAAATCCCCTGAACCAGAAGCCTGTGTTGATTTTGGGAAAAAGTCTGTGTTTGTTCTGGGAAGCCGGTAAACCCCTTCTCTGTTCTAAACCGTGGAGTCTAAATCGACCCCTGCGTGGAAAACTCATCACGCATCCCTGAGAATCCAGAGTGTGAGTCTATCCCGTGTTGCTAGATTGAGAAAATGGAAGTGTCCCATCCTTGCTAAGCCTGGTTATGCTGTTGCACCTATCTACAGTTGCCCTGGGGCGTTCGTGTCTGGATTCCCATTGATTGTGGTGGACGTGTAGTGTTTGATCCTGTGTGGCTTGTTGGCTAGTTTGTACAACACTCTCTCTAGTTGAGAGAGGTGGTTGAAGTTGGAAGAACAGGTTGTTGGGCCTGTGAGCGACTCTCTCCAGGTGAGAGAGTGCTCAGAGGAAGGAGAGAACTCTTGGAAGGAACTTTGTAGCTGCCACAGAGCTCGGAGACTTCCGGTCCGGTCTATTGCTGAAACCCAAGGCAAGGGAGGTTAGCAACCGAAGGACTGTCTAGTTGACAGAGAAGGTGTATACTTCTGGGGTGGAGCAAGCATGTGGGGAAGGAGAGTCTGTGAGTAGTGAGTATGAGTGGTTCTTGGAAGAGAATTCCTTCCTTGTGACTATGTGTTTACCCTGTAACCTCAACCTAGCCTAGGATTCCTTGCCTTGGGGGTGGAGCTTAGTCCTAGCTCGGGGGTGACCCACTGTCAAGCTTGATGAGTAGTGTGGTCTAAGGCTAGGAGGTTCGTGGAAGGCCTGCACCTTGTTGGTGGAATTACCACCGTTTCAAGATAAGTACCAGATGATGTTTTAATTACTTTTTTGCATGTTTGTGTATTTATATTTATCATGTATTCTGTTGTGCATACGAATTTATGTTAAATCCATTGATTATTTATAATAGCAGTAATTCTTATGGTTACTATGAGTTTAAATGTGTTTCATTTGCTTAAATGTGTGTCTTATATATAGAATTAAGTATTCTTAAATGGGGGCATTACAGTTTGTTATCAGAGCCAAGGTTTCTATGCTGAGCCTAGATGGGCTAGTTAAGTGGTCTTTGGACCAAGGGTTTGAGGAGAAATTGTGTCTGGAGGACCAATTTTGAACCTTTGAATGCTCCTGAGTGTCAAGGAGTTACTTGACCGTGTTACCAAGCTCAGGAGGTGTAGCGGTGTTATGAAACTGCAGTCGGGGTGGCATCTGGCCATAGGGAGAGAGGACTCTACACCAGAAGTGTTGGAGCTGTAGGATATGTTCGGGGAAAAGGAGAACACTTGTGACTGTAAAAACTGGAAAACGTGCGCAGGGTTTTAAAAAAAAAAAAAAACCCTTTCAAGTTGCACAGGAATAAACGTGGCTGCCAGACGACATTTCGGCAGCCGGGAAACCAAAGGGGAAGAACCTTGTTTTCGCAAGTCATGAAATAGCGAAACCCAAAATTTCAAAACGATCTACATCGTAGATTGTAAGAGAGGAACTTGACCATTGGATTAAGTAGAAGAGTAGACAGTAATTTCGGAATTTTGGCAAACGAAAGTTTGAGATGTGTGGATGCACGAACTCTCGATGCCCGAAACCTCGAAACGTCGAAAAGATCTGCACCGTAGATCTGAGAGAAGTCTAATCGTTGGATTGCCTTGGAATGGATGTGGACACATGGGTGTGTACCACGTGCGAGTGAGTCGAGAAGACAAGCGAGAATGGTGGGACCCGATGATGTCACTGAAGGTGACTTGGACCCTCCTGAACATACCATGCGCCACCGTGGTTAAGGGCGACAACTGTGCTATGGGCCCAGAGAGTAAAGTAAATTGGAATTTCACAATTCGGGAGTTGGAGTGACATGGAGTTGGGAGTCACTGCATTGTGAACTCTCGGGTACCAAAGACCCGAAAACCTGAAGTGCCGAGTCTCGAAATCCCTACCGAGGTTGGTGATAGCTGTGTTGTGGGCCCAAGGGAAGAGAGGTTGGAAGTTCGGGAGTCGGGAGTTGAAAAGGGAAGCGAGTGCGAGAACCTTCGGGGACCAAAAACCCTGAAACCCGAAACACCGAAGTTCTGAAATCCTGAAATTTTCGAAGGACATAGAACTGTCGAGGATTTAACTGTTGGATCCTCATGGACAAAAAACTTTGAAAACCGAAGTCCCGAAAATTTACAGAGCCAAGCAGGGCTCAAAAAACTTAATGAGTTTGAAACATTTTCTTATTCACGTTAGTTAATGGATGTTGTGGTTTTTATTAAGGGATAAGGCCTGACAAACTCTGGTTGACTGCACGTTGTGTGTGCAGAGTTCAACGGGTGTCAGGAAAACCGAGTATACAAATGGAAGAGGTACAGATTGCCTCCGAAACAAAGGACGAAAGGGTAGGAAGGGATGTCAACTTGGGAATCGAAGGATCAAACTCTAATGGGCACGAAAAAGAGATGGATAAGGAAGGAGATATGATGAAACTCATTGAAAGATTGCAGAAAGATGACTAGGCTCACCGAGCTGATAGCCAAAAGCTCATGAGGGTCAGTGATCAACAGGGTGAATTCAACATAAAAATGTTGAAGAGCCTGGAAAGAATAGAAAGGAAATTCGAGAAGGGGAGTGACTCAAGCAAGACAGAGAGTTGCAGGACCCTTGAGAGGAAAAGAAGATCAAGAAGTGTCAAAACCCCTGAGAGGAGAAGAAGATCGAGGAGTGGTAGCAGACATCATCGTAACTTCCCAAAGCATTCCAGTAGGGAGGCACACAATAGTTCAAGCCCGTCCCCTACCAGAAAACACCGAAGATCTTGAGTGGATGAATTGAAGGGAGAAATGAACAAGATCAAGCCTCCAACGTTCGATGGAGAACATAAGAAGGAGGAAGATGCCGAAACTTTGTTGCTTGGCATGAGGAAATATTTCCAACTACAGAATTATTCCGCTCATGCAGAAGGAAGATTTGTGATGTATCAATTGAAAGGAAAAGCATCCATGTGGTGGGATTAGTTTGTGCAGGTGCAGCACATCAGAGAGAAAGATGTCACTTGGAAGGAGTTCAAGGGGTATTTCGAGAAGAAATGCCTGACTAAAAGATACTATGATAGAAAGATGAAGGAGTTCTTCGAGCTCAAGATAGGTAGCATGTCCATTGATGAATACGAACGAAGGTTTTTGGAACTACTGAAGTATGTTCCATTCATCAAAGATGAGGCTGTTAATATTCAGAGATATCTGAGTGGACTCCCACCTTCCATTAGTGACAAGATCTAGTATGATGATTCCAAGACTATGGAAGAAACAATAAGAAGGGAAAAGTGCTTGTATGAACAGCAAAGAGAAAGGCCCACTTTTTGGAAGGCTTGGGATGATCAGAAGAAGTTCAGGAAAGAGTAGAGGCTGAAAGGAAACAAGCCTCCCTTTTTTAGAAATAGTCCTCAGGGACAACCATCCTTTAGAGAGCCCAGGAAGGCTGAAGTGGGTGAACAAATGCCCAAACCGCCACCTATGGAGTGTTGGGGTTGTAAAGGAAACCATAGGTACCGAGACTGCCCCCACAAAAAAGATAAAGCGAGAATAGTCCACAATGTTCAGCAAGATGAAACAGTGGAGGACATGGGTAGTAGAATGCCAAGGATGTATGCAGCCTTGGACAACAAGAAAGAAAAATTTCAATCGCAGCTAATCGAAGTGGAAGGTATGATTAACAACTGACCATTTATTATTTTAATCGATTCAGGGGCTAGCCATAGTTATGTAGATCCTAGGGTGGTGGAAAGTTTGCATTTATCAAGAAGAAAACATGAAAAGTCTTGGTTAGTATAGTTGGCTAGAGGAACCAAGAGGAAAGTCGTTGAGTTGGTGAAGTCTTGTCCCGTGGACATGAAAGGACGGAGCACGAAGGATGAATTGAATATTTTGCCTTTAGGATCTTATGACTGTTTAATTGGAATGGACTGGTTGGACCAACACCATGCCCTCCTGGACTGTCGTAACAAGAGGTTTACATGCTTGGATAAGGAGGGGAATTGGAAAATAGTCCAAGGGATTCTTAGAGCTATGGTTGTTAGAGAAATCTCAACCATGTAGTTGAATAAGTGCTACAGAAAAGGCTGTCAATTATTTGCAGCCCGTAACTGTCAAGAACAAGTATCCACTGCCGAGGATCGATGATCTTTTCAATCAGTTGAAGGCTGGGAAAATATTTTCTCAGATAGATCTCAGATCAGGATATCACCAGGTAAGAATAAAGGATGAGGACATCAGCAAGACCACCTTTAGAACAAGGTACGGTCATTGCGAGTTCATAGTGGTGCCGTTTGGACTATCAGACGCACATGTTGTTTTTATGTGCTTGATGAATGGTGTATTCAGGGAATATTTAGACAAGTTTGTCATAGTATTCCTGGATGACATCTTGGTGTATTCCAAGTCAGAGGAAGAGCATGAACAACACCTGAGACTAGTGCTGCAAGTGTTGAGAGGACACCAACTATATGCCAAATTGAGCAAATGCTCTTTTTACCAAAGACATATCCATTACTTGGGGCACATTATTTCAGAAGAAGGGATCGTTGTGGATCCTTAAAAGGTTGAGGCCATTCGAGAATGGTCAGTGCCAAGGAATGTGGCGGAAGTCAAATCCTTTATGGGTCTGGCGGGGTACTACAGAAGATTTATAGCAGGGTTCTCAAAGATAGCTCATCCTATCTCTTCCTTGCAAAAGAAGGAGAAAAAGTTTCAGTGGACTGAAGAGTGTGAGAACAGTTTCTAGCAATTGAAGCAGTTGTTAACTAGTGCTCCAATCTTGAGGATTGCAGATCCAAATATGGATTTCGTGGTGTGCACAAATGCGTGTAAGGAAGGGTTGGGAGGAGTTCTCAGCCAAGATGGATTTGCAATCTGTTATGAGTCCAGGAAGCTGAAAGAACATGAAAAGAATTATGCCACTCATGGTTAGAAGTTGGCAGCAGTCGTCCACGCTCTGAGGAAATGGAGACATTACCTCATGGGAAGGAGATTTGAATTGAGAACAAACCACAACGGTCTGAAATATTTGTTTGATCAGCCGACTTTAAACGCTAGAAAAAGTAGGTGGCTGGAGTTTCTGTGCGAATACGACTTTGATATCAAGCATATCAAGGGGAAGGAAAACAAGGTGGCTAATGCACTCAACAGAAAAGTGCATAACTTACATACTTCAACCATTAGCATGTACAGGACTGATATCAAGGGTATAATTTTGGAAGCTGCAAATGCTGATTTGTAGTATAAAGACTTAGTAGCAAAGCTACAACATCGTGAGAGACCATAGAAAAAGGAAAGTTACACCTTGGAAGCTGATGGATTACTTCTATATAAAGATAGAGTGTATATACCCAATGTCTAGGAATTGAAACTTGCGATTCTAAAAGAAATGCATAACGTGACGTATGCTAGACACCCTAGATATCAGAAGACTTTGGCAGCAGTCAAAAGCCATTAATTTTGGTCGGGTATGAAGAGGGAGATCGCTGAATACATCGCCAGATGTATGGAATGCCAGAATGTTAAGGCTGAGCATAGGCACCCAACAGGGTTGCTGCAGCCTTTGCCCATTCCTGAGTGGAAGTGGGAAGTGGTGACCATGGATTTTATTACAGGATTGCCCAGAACAAGCAAGTAGCATGATTCGATCATGGTTGTGGTGGACAAGCTTACAAAATTTGCCCATTTTATTCCACTGAAAACCACTCACAAAGCAGCAGATGTTGTTGATACATTCTTAAAAGAAGTGGCACGCTTGCACATAATTCCTAAAACGATTGTGTTTGATAGGGACCCAAAATTCACCTCGAATTTCTGGAAAGGACTGTTGAAAGGATTCAGAACGAATCTAAATTTTAGTACAACGTATCATCCCAAGTCTGATGGACAGACAGAGCGGGTGAACAGAGTAATAAAGGACATGCTGAGAATGTACGTGATGGACAAACCATCAAGATGGGAAGACTACTTGCATTTGGTAGAATTCACCTACAATAATGGGTATCATGCATCATTGAAAATGAGCCCATTTGAAGCACTTTATGGAAGAAAGTGCAATACTCTAGTGAATTTGGATAATTCAGTTGACAGAGCAGTAGTTGGGCCAGAGTTGCTCAAGGAGATGGAGGACCAAATGATAAAAATTAAACAGAATTTGAAAGTTGCCCGGGACAGGCAAAAAAGTTATGCTGATAAGAACATAAACCACTGAGAATTCAAAGTGGGTGATCATGTTTTCCTGAAAGTGAAAACTAATAGGAGTTCCCTGAAGCTGGGAAGTTGCGCCAAGTTGACAGCAAGATTTTGTGGGCCATTTGAAATTCTGGAAAGGATTGGGCCAGTTGCATACATGCTTGCATTACCTGCATCTATGACTGTACATAATGTGTTCCATGTTTCATTGATTAAGAAATATATACCTGATGCTAATCATGTTATCGACTAGAATGTGATTCAGGTCGAACCAGAAGGTGTCCTGCAAGTGCATCTTGTGCGCATATTGGACAGGAAAATAAAACAGCTCTGGAATCGAGCTATAAATCTTGTAAAGGTCTAGTGGAGCTGGTACAGTCCTGAGGATGCAACATGGGAGCATGAAGATGTTATGCAGGCAGAGTATCCACATCTTTTTGAAAGTTTTGAAAAGCTTGCAGATGCTGTGTAAAGTTGCACCGAGGATAATGTATAAATAAGGGAGGGGGATTGTAATGTCCCCAAGGCCGAGCCCAGTTGTGAATCTTGTTTACGAAATGAGTTGTAAAAATGTTTTATAGGCTGGTGAGCCAAGTTTATATAAGCTGGTGGGCTTATGTGATTGTTAGGCTGGAGAGCCTGAGGGTTGAAGGCCAAGAGCTAGATTTTGTACATGTATCAATGCGAAACATTAATAAATTATAAACATCGCCGCGTGTAGGCTGACCACAATGAATGAGAGCTGGGGGACTAAGCTTCCACCAAGTGGGCAAGGGATTAGGGGCTAGAAGGTGGGAAGACGGGCCAAGTGTCGAGCCTAGGGGCTACGCCTAAGGGATTAAGTCTTGGGAATAATATTTTAATATTATTCCAAAAATACATGTGAATAATATGTTTTTAGCCTAAGTTCTTTTGGAATGACACGTGACTTCCAAATGGTGGGAGGAATGCATGTTGATGGAAGCATGCAACTTCACGGGTGACAAGTGTCAACCCAGGCCCATGCAAATAAAAGGACTGAGATGAGCCGTGGTGGGGGGTTCTCCTCCATTCTACTCGACCGTCTGAGGGTGAACCGATCCGACCTTGGCAAGAGACCTCCTGCATATTCTGAACCGTACATCCCCTGAACCAGAATTCTATGTTGATTTCAGGAAAAAGTTTGTGTTTGTTCTGGAAATTCGGTACACCCCTTCTCTGTTCTAAACCGTGGAGTCTGAATCGACCCCTGCGTGGACAACTCGTCACGCATCCCTGAGAATCCAGAGTGTGAGTCTATCCCATGTTGTTAGATTGAGAAAAGGAAGTGTCCCGTTCCTGCTAAGCCTGGTTATGTTGTTGCACCTGTTTGTAGCTACCCTGGGGTGTTTGTGTCTGGATTCTCGTTGATTGTGGTGGACATGTAGTGTTTGATCCTGTGTGGCTTGTTGGCCAGTTTGTACAACACTCTCTCCAGCTGAGAGAGGTGGTTGAAGTTGGAAGAACAGGTTGTTGGGCCTGTGAGCGACTCTCTCCAGGTGAGAGAGTGCGCAGAGGAAGGAGAGAACTCCTGGAAGAAACCTTGTAGCTGCCACAGAGCTTGGAGACTTCTGGTCCGGTCTGTTGCTGAAACCTAAGGTAAGGGAGGTTAGCAACCGAAGGACTGTCTAGGTGACAAAGAAGGTGTATATGAGTGGTTCCTAGAAGAGAATTCCTTCCTTGTGATTGTGTGTTTACCCTGTAACCTCAACCTAGCCTAGGATTCCTTGCCTTGGGGGTGGAGCTTAGTCCCAGCTCGGGGGTGACCCATTGCTGAGCTTGATGAGTAGTGTAGTATAAGGATGAGAGGTTCGTGGAAGGCCTGCACCTGGTTGGTGGAATTACCACCGTTTCAAGATAAGTACCATATAATGTTTTAATTACTTTTCTGCATGTCTATGTATTTATATTTATCATGTATTCTGCTGTGCATACGAATTAATGTTAAAGCCATTGATTATTTATAATAGCAGTAATTCTTATTGTTACTCTCAGTTTAAATGTGTTTCATTTGCTTAAATGCATGTCTTATATATAGAATTAAGTATGAGATTGTTATTCCGTGAAGTAGCGCCTGCTCGGACTAGAATGGGGGCGTTACAATAACAATACTATGAAGATGTCAGTTTCTTAGTGCACCCATGGCTCTTATTTATAGCATTTCTTCAAGGAAAAACGTAATTGGTTCTTGGTGTGAACAAAGGGCCTTTTAGGGCACCCTTTAGTCCTTGACGAACCTCCCATTTCTCTCAGATATGGAGGTCAAATCAAGTTGGGAGTTGGTCCATAAGTGGTTGGGGGGTTGACAAGAACTAGAAATGTGTCATTCACAAAAGTGCGTGGCTTTTCTCGTACACAGTCGCGCATTGTGCACTCTGAGGGCTTTGTTGGCCCACACACTGTGCGTGCGCTTCCTTTGGTGAATTTGCACATGTCAATTTTTGCCCAATTGTATAGTTTTTTGCTTTTTGAAATGCATTTCAGTGCTGGAGGTGAACTAATTGTTGTTGGCATTGCTGTGTTTCTGTAACCATTTGTGTGCAATGTTGTGGACGATATTTCAGTAGTAACAATATGAAAGAGAAGCCAATAAGATGCATCAAATATACATGAAGTGCATGAGGAAGAAATCATGCTGAAAGAACATCTGATTTATAACATCAAAAGTGGTTGATGATGATGCAGTTGTACTAGAATGAATGAGAGAAATTGGGATGTAAATCTCCATTGACGAAGATGTAGGAGGGACCACTTGTCTCCCATAATGAAATTTGTGTGAGTAAGAGAGTATATGTGATATATTACGCAGTAGAGGAAAACTATGAAGAAGGTGTTGCCTATATGCAAACAAGAAGTTGTGAACAAGAAAAAACTATCTTGGAGAAGATGCACATAAAGTATCATGATGGTGTAATTGTCATTAACTTGTTTGCAAGTTATGTAGAAGATGAAGTAGAGAATGAAGGAATTGCTCATATGGATATTGTTAGTAGTGCAAAATAATTAAGAGAAGTAGAGAAATAAAGAATATCTAAAGCAAAAATATTTGCACATGAACCTAATTTTTTTCATAAAATTGAAGAAGTCGCATGAGCAGATGTATATGCATGGAAGCAGTAAAGATGAAGGCATTTATGCATGCGCAATGGTGAACCAAAGCATGGTTGTTTTTAAATATAAATGTGAAGATAAAGGTGAATATGTAGGTTAAGTTATAGAAGATGAGCCATTGAGTGAGATAAATATGGGAGGTATTAATTGCTATTATGTTTTGAATGTTGAATATCTTGTTGCTATTCTAGAAAACATTGCAGTGGAAGTGAAGATGCATGAAGGCAAAAATGGCACTTTTGTAGTAGCATTGCATAGAATGGTAGAATGTGGTGAAAGATGAAGACCTACATAGTGAAGATCATATGTTCGCAAGGATGATGATGGAGAAGTAGGAGAAAGAAGAATATGTAGAGGTACAATAGATACTGATGGAGTAGAAGAGGCGTGATGGGGAGGAATTAAGCACTGTTGAGATGGAGCAGTATGATGAAGTAAGCACCATTAAACAAGAGGGGGCATGTTAAGGTAGAAAGCTGCATTGTATGATATTTGCATAAGTTGGTAGAGGTGGATGAGTTGTATCATGTGATAGACGGAATGATGGCTATGGTGATGAAGACAAACTGGGAAAAGTAGATAACAAGGTTAAGATTAGGTGTGAGGAATTACCTATAGATTTAAATTACAGAAGTGGGGATTACAAAGAGGAAGAAGAGGAATGATGAATTCATAATGGATAATGACGAGTGGTATAGAGTGTGAAATAGGCAAAATAAGAAACAAAAAGATTAAGCAACTATTCATTCATCAACAATCTTGTGATCACGAGGCTTACACTTTCCAATTACAGGAGTCAATTGTAGGAGAATCCTTGGATAAGTAAGCTATCTTACATGCTTTTTATTTTGTTGTTGAAGAATAAGAGTGATTTTATTTAAAGTACTGTAGGAGCTAGGAATAGAGTCACGACATGAGATGAAATGGGTTGGCAAAAAGATTAAGCAAGGATTCTAGAGCATTTTACAGAATTTGATTTGGATCATTATGTTCGACAAAACAAGGTATTTCCACATGGGTTGAACACCTTAAGCAACTGCTCACACAAACATATCAAAGATCAATACATCAACGTATTATGTGGTTAAAAAATTCAAAGAGGGAAACAATCCACGGTCCCAACCAATGTGGCCACTTGAGACAATATATTAATGAAAAACAAAATAATTTAACATATGAGTTTCTCACAATTGATCTTCAACAAATGTTCCTCCATGCTCCTTAAATAGAAATTAAGGAACAATCGATTGTTGGGATAATGGGACCTATTGTGACTATGAGTGGAATTCTTGGCATGCGGGTTGTCAACTTAATAGCTTTTCTAGGTTTGAGACCTTAGTTGGATGTTCCTCTTCCTATTTTTCTTGGTCTCTTAGTAAGTACTGGCTACATTCGATCTTCTCCATTTCATATTTCTGATATAATTCTCAAAAGTAAAGTGATTTTTGAATTAGAATTGGGTTTGGAGTATGATATCAGGGGGGGAATCCTACTTGGGTGGTTTGGGATATTTCATGACCACATGAAGATCCTTTATAGGTTTCCTCTTACAAAAATCTCATGCACAACTTACATAGGCAATCAAACATAACTGACATGATTTATTTTTCTTCTTCACGAGGTAGACACTTTTTTTAATTCCAAACAATTGCATCTTCACACCCTAAACACATAAGTATTGCTCATGATTATTCCCAAAAATGGCCTGTTGTCACAGGGGCAGACCCAGGGTTTAGCTCTAACAATGCACCAACAAGACCTAACTACTGGCCCTTTCGGCAACACTTGCGAAGTAGATGCAGTCTCACCCGAAGTTACAATAGGGGGTTGCAGGACACATGTGTCTACAACCAGAGGAAATGCAAGTGGATCCAAGGCAATAACACACAACAACCTAGTTATACTTTATCTCCTTTAGCCTACTGAGTGAGATATATCCTAAATTTAACACAATGATGTGATAACAAAATAACAGAAGACAAAAGAACATAGTATCAACCACAGAGACACAAAAAATACGTGGTTCACCCTCTCCGTAGGGATACGTCCACAGAACTACGATTATTTATATTATATGAAAACATACAGTTCTATTTTCACTCTTAGCTTGCATATCTCTCTCTCCTTCTCTTCACTCCCTGCGAACCCAGCTGCAGGGTTGGTCTTCGCAGTCGGCTAAAGATCTTACAATACCAGAGTGCTCTCACACACAACACTTTTCTCTCATCCAAAAATAATCACTCAATCACACAATAACAATGAACTCTTAACCAACTTAGCACCAACCCATCCCAGGTCCTCTAGACCTTTATTTATACATTACAATAACCCTTTGACAAAATTAGGCTGAAACCTACGTGTCAAAACCCTAAGTACCAAAACCCTAGGTGTCTAAAACCCTAGTTCAACTTGACCCACATTTTTAGGGCTTCGCCAGGCTGTCTTTCCTTCTTTCCCACAAGGTGCTACAAAGCATCCATCGGTGGCTCTTTCCACTTGTTGAGTTGCCCATGATCCATCTTCCTTGCTAATTTGTTCTCCTTGATCTTCTCGTCCAATGACCCGTTTTCCCGTACTTCACTCCTTCTTTTCTGCTTCTTCGGCTACTTCGACCCATTCTCAGTCAATGTGCCTTCCACGCAGTTCGGACTTCGTCTTTTCTTTTCCTTTTTCTTCACTTTCTTTCTTAATTCATACCCAAGGGCCAGCAGGCCTCCAACACTCACATGTGACTCATCCCAAGGCATTGTAGGTCTGAAATTTCTGTTTTTCTTCGACTTCAGACTGCGTAGAGCAGCCTATGCTTTCTACTTTATCCTTCACCACTGTGTGCAAACTATCTTTTCTGTGTCTGGTACCCAGTTTCAACTGCACCTAGTACCTAGACCCTTCTTCTTCTGTTCTTACTAAGAGCTGTGAGGAAACTAGTTGTCATAGTATAATTTCAACTGGCTCCCATTTACCAAACTTTCCTTCCATTCTCCATTTAAAGTCTTTGTTATCCCCGATATCTAGGGATAACTAGGAGATCATGTCTCGAGGCCCACATGGTCCTAGACATGGAGTACCGAGAGCAGGAGCGACTTGAGCATGGCCCTAGAGGGCCCA
>JZKD02S1677074.1:35782-92413 GCA_000966675.3 Picea glauca | reverse complement strand
TGATTTTATCATGGTAGTGGTGGATAAGCTTACTAAAGCTGCCCATTTTATTCCAGTTAAGCTCACTCACAAGGCAACCAACATTGTTGATGTTTATATGAGAGAAATTGTTCGATTACATGGCATACCCAAGACAATTGTGTCTGACAGAGATCCAAAATTTACATCAAATTTTTGTAAGGGATTATTTAATGGGTTTGGAACAAATTTGAATTTTAGTACATCTTATCATCCAGAATCAGATGGACAAACAGAGAGAGTGAATCAAGTGATTGAGGATATGTTGAGGATGTATGTGATGGATAAACCATCAAAATGGGAAGACTACCTACACTTAGTAGAGTTTGCTTATAACAATGGGTACCAAACATCTCTAAAGATGAGCCCATTTGAGGCACTTTATGGAAGAAAGTGCAACACACGTGTAAGATGGGATAACCCAGCAGAGAGAGTAGTGATTGGACCAGATTTACTCAGGAAAATGGAGGAAATGATAAAAATAAAACAAAATTTAAAGTTTTTCCAAGATAGGCAGAAAAGTTATGTTGATAAGGGTAGAACTCATAGGGAATTTAAAGTTGGGGACCATGTATTCTTGAAAGTGAAAGCCAACAGAAGTTTCCTGAAGTTGGGAAATTGTTCAAAGTTGGCAGCTCACTATTGTGGGCCGTTTGAAATCCCTAATAGGATTGGTCTAGTAGCTTATATGATTGCATTGTCTGCATCTATGTCTGTTCATAATGTATTCTATGTATCATTGCTCAAGAAATATATACATGTTGTTAATCATGTTATTGATTGGAATGTGATTCAAGTAGAGCAAGAAAGCTCTTTCCATGTCCATCCGGTACGCATTTAAGATCGAAAAATCAAGCAGCTTCGAAATTGAGCCATATGGCTTGTAAAGGTCGAATGGACCTCGTTTGGTCCTAAGGACACTACTTGGGAGCATGAGGATGCAATGCGAGCAGAATACCCGCATATTTTTGAGGATTTTTGAAAATTTTGTTGTATATGTGTACATAATGCACTGAGGATAGTGCATAAATAAGGGGAGGGGATTGTAATACCCCTAGGTGGAACCCAATTGTAAATGTAAATAGAAATGTACGTAAGTTGGTGAGCTATTTGACATCATCTTTGTATGCACCTTCCATGGTATAGTGTGTGCATGTATTGTGCATTAAAATGATGAAGTGTGCACATTCCAGGATACCGCACACAGCAATTTAAGTGCGCGTAATTTTGAGGCAAAGGAGCCTTTGTGTATATGTTGTGTTTTATAGGCTGGTGAGCTAGTTTTGTGATGATTAGGCTGGAGAGATTAGAAGTTAAAGGCTAGTGAGCCTATTTTTGTATATGTCTCATCATTAATATAAATACATCGTTGCGCGCAGATCGATCACGATAAAAGAGTATGGGGGACTAAACTCCACTAGTTAGGGAAAGGGGGGGGCTAAAAGTTAAGGAAAATGGGCTAAGCTAGGGATCTTAAGCCTAAAAGGAATATTATATTAATATTTCTTAATTATAAAGTATGGATAATTATTTTATCCTAAGTTCCAAGGATCTTAAGAAAAAAAGGAATATTATATTAATATTTCTTAATTATAAAGTATGGATAATTATTTTATCCTAAGTTCCAAGGATGGAAACAAGTGGGACAAAGTAGGTCCCAACATAACAAGTGTCAAGTTGGGGACATGCATACATATAGTTTGGACTTAGTTCATTTTCCAATCATTCCTTCCATCATTCAGTGATTCGGTTAATTTTTCCATGATCATACACTCACTCATTGAGCTATCATTTGTACCTTCCTGTCATTATACCTATACATGTATCCATAACCATATTTATTTGTGTACCTGGTTAGCTTGGGAGCTGGACTGAAGAAGTGGGTTATCAGGCCCGTGGGATATTGAAGAGGCGGGTTGTCAGACCCGTGAGAAATTTCTCTCTGGGTGAGAGAATTGTTGGGAATTGATTCCTGAAGGTGATAAACTACATCTACAGGGCTCTGAGACTTCCTGTCCGGCCTGTTGTTGAAGCCCAGAAAGAAAGTGGGGCAGTCGAAGGACTGTTGAGAAGAGAAGGGGCACATTTCCTGGGGTGTGATAGGCATGTGGGGAATGAGGGACTATAGGCTATTAGTTTGAGTTGGCACCTATGATGGAATCTTTCCTATTGTCTGAAATAGTTAGCCTGGTTAGGAATCTATTTACTCGGGTGGAGTTTAGTCCCAGCTCGGGGGTGACCCACTGCTGAGAGTGATGAGCAGTGTTGTATAAGGTTGGGAGGTTCATGGAAGTTCTTCACGCAATTGGTGATATTCTTACCAAGATAAGGGTCAATTTGTGTGATAAATTACATGTTGCATAATTATTTACGTGTTTATTTTTATGGGTTTATCCTTTCTGTGGTTTATAAATGTGTTTATATTTATGGGTATTTCTTGTATATGTTGCATGTTTATGTTTATTGTTATTTCAGTATGAATCTATGCATTTGTAGAATCCATTTGTTTGTTTACGTTTTATATATAAAGTTCTGCAAGAGTTCTGTGTGTATATGTTTTAATTGCATGTAGTTCGAAAAATTTATGTGGCATAGCTCAGTTGGATGTTGGGTATGTTATTGTATGTTGAGCAGAGAATAAAATCATTTTCCATAGTAGCATGGCCCGGTCTGGGTGGATGGGGATGTTAGACCCGATGTCTCACTTGTGTTTTTCCATCGCATTTCCTTGCTAAGGATAACACCAACAACATCATCAAATTTTAGAGTGTTTGAACTAGAGACAGAATTACTTATAGCCATGACCAAGCCATTCCAACTTTTTGGTAATGAGCATAAGATTAGAAGAGCCCTGACCTCATCATGAGTGTCCACTTTTATAGAACTTAGCTGATTAGTAACCATATTAAATTCATTTAAATGATCTACAATAGACCCACCTTCTGACATCTTCATATTAAATAATCTCTTCATTAGAAATACCTTATTGGACGTCGAGGGTTTTTCATACAGTTTATCGAATGCGTCCATCAACTCCTTTGTTTTCTTTTCTTTTGAAATATTGAAATTTATTGATGTTGTCAGGATTAGTCGTATCGTTCCTCATGCCTTTCTGTCGAGAACCTCCCATTCTTCGTCCTTTATGGCCATCGTCTTCTTTTTTATTATGCCCAATGGTAGGAATAGATCATTTTGATATAAATAATATTCCATCTGCATCTTCCATAACTGGTAGTTTTGGTCGTTAAATTTCTTGACCCTAAAATTTCCATCTTCCACCATTGCTCCCACTCGAACCAAGAACCCTATTTTCCTGTAAGTTACCTTTCGCTTTGATATTAGTTGTTAGAAAAACATGATCGTGGAGCAATAAAATAAAACAATTGTGGAAATAAAACATAGAATATACAAAATACAATAGAGACACGGATATACATGTTTCACCCAGTGTGGGCTACGTCCACCAGAGAAATTACTAGGTCCTTCATTTTTATTATCCAGCAAAATGAAGGGATACAACCTAAAACACACCTGTTGTAACTTCCTCTTCTTTGTCTCACGGTCTCTTCTCTCATAATACAATATTCGTGATGATACAAATCCGCAATACAATTCCCTCATAAAAGAGGGTTTCCTTCTAGGAAAAAAATCCCTAAAATAACTTATATCGGCAGATCAGCGACCTTATAATGAATAGTCCATATTGATAATGAAATTACAATATTTTACAAATCAATTTTTCCCAAAATGTTTCTTCGGGGGAGTTTCCCTTGAATCCCCCGGGGGGGGGGCTACAAAAATGGCCGCCCCCCCCCTGGACCCCCTTGACGACAATTGTGGGGGGGGGATCCCCCCCACACCTGTTAGGGAATGAAATCCAAGCACGATTGAAACAAACATCTGAATCAGGAAGATAATCAGGCTCCATAACCAACAATGAGGGCATCAACTTCAATGACCCCATCATCCAAGAGAAATTGTCAAGGATTACCACTAAGATTGTCAAGAAGATAAAGAAAAATCAACAAGACATCATCATCATGAAAAAAATATATAGTTCCTTGATCAGACCAAGAATGAAAGAGGCTATGAAGAAATCTAAGGAACAAAAGTAGCAGATCAAGCACATCAAGAGAACAATCAGGAAAATAGAAACAAGAGGGGGAAAAGAGAGAAAAACCTAGAAATCAAAACTACTTTTGTCAGCCCGACAAAGGTCACAACAACCACAACGGAATGGGAGTTAAGGTCGAGAACAACGCCAAGTAAGAAAAGGACACCCGATGTAGGAATTGACCTAACTGGGGAATTACCCCTATTAGAGCCATTACCCATTGTATAAGAATGACCAGTAAAGAAAAAGAAAAGGAAGCTCATAATCACTGAGTCGTCGGAAGAAAAAAAAAATGATCATCAAGTTGAGTCGGACGATGTTGATATAGAAACCTTGAACATAGAGAAGCAGCAATCGTTCAAGGAAATATCAACTGATTCGATACAACGTCAATCGGCCAGGGAACAAACTCCACCACACCAGACAGTTGAGTCAATACAAGAAGGTGAGCCATCCAGCCAGAAACAAAAGCAAGTGATTCACCTGTTTGAGGCATTAGATTAGTAGGAAGACATATTGCAGACAACAGAAACACAACAAGTCGATGCTCGCTAGAGTAATAAGGAATTAGAGTTAGGAAGTGACATCCCAGGCATACAAACAGAAATTTTGGAGAACCTACAGAATGAGAGGCACTTCGCTAAGGTCAATCCTATTGATTATGAGAAGAATAAAAAAAAAAGGGTCAACCCAAGATATTCAGGACACAGTGGACAAGGAAGTGCAAAACAATCAACAAGAGGAGGAAGAAAAAGAACAAACAATTAAACAGAGCATTCTGATGATGCAGCAGACGATAGAAAAAGAAGGTCATCCCTCAAAATCAACAGATAAAAGAAGGAAAAAAAATCCACCCATGATCACTATTAAAAAGAACCTCTCAGCCATCCCATCGGGTTCCATGGTCGAAGCCACATTCGACCTAGCCACTATTTCTGACAAATATCTATTTGACTTACACATAGCCATTTCGAAAGAATCAACAAGGAGGTGGAATAAGGTGATCAAAGAAGGAAATCGGGTCAAGAAAATAAAACAAGAACAAAAGAACATCTTGCATGAGTGCAGAGAAGCAGTTAGGTTGCATGAGAGGATAGAGTAGATACCAGAGGCACAGAACCCCTTAGTAGGATTTAAAGAGCTAATTGAAAGGTTGATCAAAACCAATACAGAATACCAATAGCAAGTAGTGACTCTATAAAAAGAAAAAGAGGAAGTCAAACAACAACGCGACTTAGCAGCCAAGGAAATTCAAAAAACTCAATAGCAGATGGAAACAGCCTTGGTGATAGAACAGAATAATCTTAAAGGATTCAAGAAAAATATAGACAAATTGWCCAAACAARCTATCACACTGAAATTTGTGGTAAGTGAATGGCCARCCCATTTTGTAGATGCATTTAGAAAATGTCAGATACAAAAGGCTACATTCAAAAGTATAGAAAGAGCAAGAAACTCGGCCACTGATAGAAAAATCAAAGAATCCCTCACCACACAGCTAGCAAAAGAAAAAGCAGTGGAGCTACAATTTTCACAGCAAGAACAGGAATGGCAGAAGGAGGGACACAGAGTGTAGTTGGACACTGACCAAGCAACCAGTCGTCTCAACCAGCTCAAATATAAAATGTAGAACATAGAACATAAATTTGACCAAGAGTCGGGTACAATTCAAACATCAAATATAGTAGACAAAATCGACATAATTGCCCAGTTCAAAATACTAAATCTGGAAGCACAACAGACGATCGGCATGTGGTGTGATTTCATACAACAAATGAAACAAACATCCCCTATCATCATTCAGACCGCCTTCAAAATCAGTACAGAAAGTGAAAAGAGCAAGGAAGTCGATGAGACCAACAAGGGAAGTCCAGGCATAGCATAGCAGTTGGAAATAACACTTTAAGTTGGCCCACCATATGAAGATTTTCTCTCCTCTTCTCCTCTTCTTGCATCTCTCTCTCTCTCTCTCTCTCTCTCTCTCTCTCTCTCTCCATATTCTATTTATCAATTTTGTAATTTTGTAATCAAATTATGGAAAAATAATTTTGTATAGTCCCCTCTTGCTCGGGACGAGCAAGGAATTGAGGTGGGGGGATATGTTGTAGAGGCTAGTCGAGTCTGTCGAATAGACCTGATAATCGAATAAGAATTAGTCAGACGACTGTCGAAGTCAAAAGTAGAGGTCAGTCGAAATATCTGTTAACCGACCGACCCAGACAGTTAAGTAGTTACAACTTCCTGAAAGGAGTATAAATAAACAAGCACATGAAAGCTCAAGTAGCTTCATGTGAGAGGTTGTATACAATTGTGTTGTATTGCTATATCATATAATAAATTATTGTCCTTTGGGTTCTCATTACTTGTGTATGTCTTTATCTATGCCTATATGTGTATGTATCTTCTATGATGTCAATTTAAGGATATACCAATAAATCTCCCTTCTTTTCCCTAGATTACAACACATGCCACGTTATCGTTATCCTTCCTGAGTGTCCCTGGTGGAAAGTTGAGTCAACTCCACGTGGGAGGCTGATGTGAGCACTCGATCAGAAGCAATATGGAAAGTGTTTCACTGCATTTGACTCCCGGTGGGATGGTAGCTCGATGGTTAAGTGGGTCTCGCACATGCTGACGTGGCACTAGATCGAGAACAATATGGGAAGAGCAGTCCAATTGAAGTCTGGTGGCCCGATGATTCGAGTTGGTAGTTCCTACACATGCTGACGTGGCACTAGACTGAGAACAATATGGGAAGTGTTCTGATTGAATTCTGGTGGGATGGTGAGCCTGGTGCACTTTGGGGCTAAGGTCAAATATGGATCGTTTCTTCTCAACCCAATCAAATCTTGATCGTTGATCTTCAAATAATTTGCAGGGTAATTTTGAATCGCCAGTCATTGATCTGTCTCACTTGTAGGTCATGCATATGTTGACATGGCACCGAACTTGAAATGATAGGAAGAAGTGTTTCGCTAGAGTGAACTCTCGAGGGCCGAGTAGCTCGGTGAGCCCGGTGGCCCGGTATTCTAGTGAGCTAGGTGGCCCAGTGAGCCCTATGGATCGATGACTTGTACTTGACGTGTTTGTGAGATTAAACATTTTGGTGGACTTCAAGACCAAAATCAAATCTAGACCGTCGATCTGGGACCCGATCAAATCTTAGCCATTGATCATCCAAGACTTGGTAAGCAATAAAACTTGAAGAAGATGAGGGACCTTTCAATGTTTAATCTGGACCATCGATCTCGATGCCCGATCAAATCTAGACCATTAATCTACTTCGCCTGTAGATCTTGCATATGACTGGTGTTTGGTTCCTAGACTCTAGTCCTATGGTAATCTCCTTGACCAATAAAACGTATGCCCTTTGAGGGCGTGATAGGCCCTATTTTGACCCCTAATAAGCACCCAAGCGCTTAGATCTTTCCTTAGGCTCAAAAAGGGAATGGATTTCTTGTTATTTTCTTCGATCGACCTCGAAAAAACTTGGCTCTTGACTATCTAGAAGCTCTGCAAGCTCACCCTTTGTCTCTAACTTGCTCATTCTTAACCTTGCAACCTTGGCGAACTTTCATAACCATGACAGAAACAAATATGGTACTAACAAATGGAATGTCCCAACACATGTTAACTCAATCCCATGTTGAAAAGATCTAAAATATGAATATGGAATCCCATCCTCAACCTCCAAATCATAAAATATGGGCCTCTTCAAAGGTAAATCTACAATAAAAATATCATCAACACCCTCAAGCAAAGAGGATGGAGGTTGCTCCAACAAGAAAATGTATTCAACTAAGAATAAGGGTGAGGTAGGAAATGAAATTTTAGATCCGAAAATAGATTTCTCCACGCCATTTGAGATCCGAAAATAGATTTCTCCCTATATAATTTACAACACTAAAAAAAGGATTTCCAACTAAAAATCACAAGTAAAATCATACAATTCCGAAGAAGTAGATGGTTGAAAAGTTCCAACACTTTCATACTCACAAAATTACCCCAAAATATTGAAAAAAAAAATCAACATTTTTAATCATGAAAGAAGGCTGAAAATTTCTACAAGATATGACAATATGAAAAACATGCTTCCCTAAACAAAAATCATCCCTCAAAAGGTATTATTTAGCTTAGAATTTATGCATGAAAAGATGGAAAGATGGGGACATATATGGCTAGAAAATGTGTACATATTTAATACCAAAAATATGCCCCACGTGCTCCAAAAAATGTACAATATCCTTTGACACATATGGCCAAAAATGCTACTAAGAAAATGTGCAGTATTCTCCAACATATATGGCTATCCAAGAGGATAAAAATCTGCAATATTAGCAACATTCTCTTAGATTCCCTCTTCCTCTTCACATGGGGGGATTATTGTACAAAAAAAATCAACTTGACCCTTGTCTTCTTCATGTAGATATGCAATGGGAACTTCCATAATTTCATGCAAATCATTTCCAAATTCCTCTTGATATAGAACACCATATTTGTATTTAACATACTCGAACCAAAAAAACAATGCTTCATTTTTATGCTTTATCTCATCCAAGAGAGGCCTTGAAAGGTTATTCTCATGTGTAAGCATCATTTTATCAATCATTCTTCTATTGTTTTTACAAATTTCAAACCAAAGAAAAGAATCATTTAATCCTTCCATTTGATCTTTTACATCCATTCAAAAATCTTGAAAAATTATGAAGAAATATGCAAATGAAATTATCTATTTTGGTTTGAGACTCTCGTACCATTTCCTGCATCTCTTTTCATGGAAAGTGCAAACATTTTCATAATTACATCTTCATGGACAAAATTAAACTTTTCACTAAAATCAATGAAAGATCGAATAAATATTGAAGAAATATTGTGGTGCGCATAAAATCTTTGAGCATGTTTTTTCCATAGATGATCATGCCACTCGTGTAGATATTTTGAAATTCATGAGAAGTCTAAAGGGCTAAGCAAATTGTCTCATGCCTTGCAAGATGGAGCTATACTTTTTTTCTTCACCAAACTTCAATATGAAATGAAATATATGGGGCTATAATAATATCTGAAATATGCATGATCATCATACCTCATACCAAAATATGGAGTTGCCAAAATAAGCCTTCAAATGTCTTCATGATCGTTGAGTGTGATCACCTCAACACCCAATAATTCCTTCAAAATTCTTATAGGAATAAGGGCTTCATTCCTTCATGGAATGGACATATGAGCAATGGATCTTCAATACACACTCATAATATGTCAAATATAGCAAGACTACAAATTTGGGCAATGGAATTTATCCCCCGCAACAATGCCAAAATGTTACAACCGAATTTAGTACCTACAAAGTGGAAAGTCTCAAGCACCAAGTACTATCTTTGTGTAACTTGGGAAGGCAGGTACCCATTATCACCTAAGTAGTTCTTCCTCTCTCTTTAGGTTGACTCTTCTCCAACACAAGGGGGGTATCATTTTTTTGGTTTTTGGGTGGCTGAAGACAAAGATAGACCAATGCCTAGAGAGGCTTATGGGGTCTCTATACTAGATCTAGCTAAAGCTTAGGGCTTAAAATAGAACAATGTTGATGGCACCCAAAGGATTACTCTTCAAGCATTGTTCAGGGTTAGAAGGTTTTCTTTAGAGTTGGATGGGGGGATTGGTCCATGAAGAAGCCTCTCCAAGTGCTAGCAAGGTGATATTAAAGGTTGGCCAAGGCAAGTGGGAAGAGCCCCTAGACATGTTACCTTAATGCAATGGAACAATTATTCAATGTTCAAAGAGGGAAGGAAATAAAATCATACCTTGAGTTACCCTTCTAAGTGGAGCATTTCACCCTTATTTGGCTTTGTAGTAGCTTTGTCCTCCAACAATCCTTAAAGGTATTTATCTAAACCCTTGAAAAATGTCTAAACACTCACTTAGAAAAAGAATAGATGCACAAGAACTCTTTAAGAAAGTTTTATCATTGATCTCCAATGACGAAAATGAGAGAGGTATCCTCCCTTGATAGCTAAGGAGCCTCCTCGAGACAATACATAATACAATGTGCTAGCTCAATACCATGAGCTCAAAACCATTAGCTTAGCCAAAACCATGGGAAAAATATAAAAGTGAGAAAAAATATCCCTTAAAACCCTCCAAGACCAAAATGTCCCTCTCAAATGATCCAAAATACAACAAGAAGTTCCACACATGTGGGATACAGAGATAGGAAAAGTGTGCCCCTCAAAATATGTGCCAATATAACTTCAAGATGTGAACAGATGAGTCAAGATGGTCCAAATACCTCCAATGATCCTCCAACCAACCCCCCAAAACCAATTAATGGTCCAAGTGTGAAAATAACCACCTCAAAGCATGATTTCACTCCCACATGTGTGAGACGTCCAAGTCAACAAGTCAATGCAAGTGGCACGTGTGGCCTCCCCAAGGTGGGCGCTCTTCAAATAAATAATGGTCAATCATGCCACATCATCTAGTGGTCCAAATAACATGTAACCACTCCAACAACCTGTAACTAACTCCTCAAATGCATTAATGGCTCCCATGTGTGGTCCAAGGAGAAATAATAATGCAGGAGTGTGAATACAACATCCAACTAAGCAAGGAGAATGAATCTGAGTGGTCCATGTAGCATGTGTTATGACATGACATCCATGTCATGGCTCGATGCACTGTCACAGATCCTAATGTAATGATTCATATCTCAATGTAGTACATGGATTCCAATGTCTGTAGATATGATCAAATCTAAGTAAATGGATCCCAATGCAGCATCATGGTGTTACAAAAATATTCCCCTGTGGATAGGTAAACTTTCCTTTGGATTACAGACCCCTCTACCAAGACAGAAAATTACATTTGGACGCTACCATTCCTATAGATTCATTTTATTCATCAAAAAAGAGAGGAGGGGAAGTATGATGTACCTCGTTTACGACTTTGTTCAAGTTGCTTCAATTCGCAAGCTCCAAACAGTACCTGCTACAGATAGCAAGAAACAAACGACTATCTCCTACTATAATGGATTAGACAAAATCAATCAATCTATGAAGATTAAGACAAGCATAGGCAAACACATGTAAACACATACTTGAAGGAAATAGGCCAAGTATATTAATGAGAACTTCAAAATGAAACTTACAATCTTCAGATGATGTTGTAGCAGCCTCTCCAAGTCCTCCTCGTCCAACCCTTGCTCGAAAGATCCACAATCAAAATAACAATGCTTTGTTGATTTATGCTCCCTTTTCACCATGGAAATGTCTCCATTTATAGGCTTTGAGAGACTCAACTACCTTGGGTATATTTGGAATTAGTTGAGGATATGGCTCCAATAGTTGTGATATCTTCCTTAGATGCAACCCTAGAGTTAGATTTGAGCCAAAAACTAACCCAATCCATCCATAGTTGTGTTTAGAGGAAAGTGGGATTTCATCCAAGATTCCCTCAACCAACTCAACGCTTCCTTAAAGTGGACAACAGAGTGTTGCAGCGCTCCTCCTGAGATGGACAATGAGCACTAGCGCTCCCTATGTATGAGCAAGGGAGCATTGATCTTCCAAAAAGTTACCAAGATGAGTAAATCCCTAGTAAAAATACGTGTTTCGACTGTCAGATGATGGGGCTTCTTCTTCTAACATGTTTTAGGGGTTGTAGCAAGTGTTTTCATGGTGTCGTTAGAGATGTGACACTTAGGAAAAGCGAATGTGACACTTATGACACTTGCAACAATAAAAGTGTGACACTTGTGACATTGTCGAAGTGAGCAATTTTGATGTGTAACACATGGATCCCCATGTTGTTTCATAGATCTCAAGGCGTGGTACACGTATCCCAATGGAAGACACCCACTTGAAGTGATGGGTCTAGCTTCTTAGCAAGCCATTAGATGATAACACCTAGTGACATCTCTTAACACAATATAACGAAAAGGGTTAGCTTTAATATTTACCTAAGTTTTACAAAGGGGGAACAACATTAACCCTTGTACATGTACCAAGTCCTAGGACAACAAATATTTCCCAAGTACCTAGGTGAAAGATAGGTAAAAAGATGAATAATGATGGGAAAATGAAGAGAGAGACTTCATGTGGTGACCCTCAAAAGTCTTATACATGCATAGGTCTATTTTATTTGTTCATCTAGCTTTCATGAGCTAGGATTTTTATACAATAGCCTTCGAGAGGGAGCTTAGCAATGAGTTACATGTCCTCGACATTGTTTCTTACTACCCCTTTATGCATTTTTTTTTGTGTGTTCAGTTTATTAAACAAATCATTTTTTCTTTAGATATTCATAGACAAGCTACATACTAGGGGCATTGGCTTCATAGTGAGGTGGCATCGCTCGAGCTTTATATTTTGGCTTTTGACTTTATAAGTCTTCACCAGGTTTTTCATCATTTAGACATTTCCTTTAACCTTTGAGAAGTCATACATGATTAGGATACATTTTTCACATGGATGGAATGAAATGAGATATGGAATGCAGAAAATGTCTAGCACGGTTAGGATGTGGACAACGTTATCTTGGCTAAGTACCTAGTAGTACAAACTGACCCGAGAAATGACACTTCTAAAGGAAAACATGGTCCCCCAAAGTACAATGAGGAAAATAATATGATTATGCATGTTATGAAGTGTTATCGAATTTCATTTAGTGTTTACCACTTTCATGACTAACTAGGAAGTTGTAGCATGACATCCAAATGAACATTAATACATGGAATATCAAGATAAAGCATACCAAAATCATATTGAACCATCCATAGTGCATCTATCATTTGAGGAGTGAGGGAGGAGGACGAGCTATACCATAGCTAAGCTAGCATGGTCATACATCTAAGGAGATCAAGAGAAATTGTGTCTGGGTCTAGAGAAAATGAACAAGATAGCTCATGCAAGCAACAACATGACACTCTGTGAGGGTACCTTTGAAGTTGCCACCCGTGGGGGGTAACAACTGCCCTACAATGATATATTAATTACCACAACCACTTGTTTGATAGGCGAAGGATTAATAAAAGTAGAAATATAACAACAAAAAGAAATAAGAACCTCCTCACATTACTCCTACCCAAATGCCAAATATTCCATTACAAGGCCTTCATAAAACATTCTTTGAAAGAGGTTCCTACAATTATCCAACAACATTAAAAGCATGCAAAAATTAGGCCTCGCATATGATAAAATGATACCTCCAATCTTCCATTAAGTTTTCCAAAATGATGTACAATGTAGCCCAAGGGAAGAACTTCTCAATCCCCAAATTCCCAACAAAATTACAGTGAAGAGAGCTCCTTTATATAGAGTGAGTCTCTTCTCTCATACAATAAAATATTATTATCCTTCTAACTCTATGACAAGTCAAACAAATAGTAAAATATTGTAGTTAGATCCATCCTCAATCCATGGTTGACCAAATCAAAGATGTGGACATAAACCTCTCCAAGCCAACTTGCCCCATTTAAAAATAAACAGAGGTATGCACCAAATAATGCTTATGAAGGTGGTGCACCACAAAAATATGCACCAAATTAAGTCAAATGGCAAGTGTCCACATGGAATGTGCCCTCCAAGAATGCATGCATGCAAGATATACTAAAATAATTCCCCACAACTTTCTCCAAAAGTAGCAAGAAGTTCACAAAATACATGCAACCAATCCACATTTGTGAATCCCAAAGCAACCAACTCCATGGATTAGTGCAAAGTGCCAACTAGATGGAAGGGCTCCACAATAAAGGATGTGGTAAACTCCCAAAATAGCAAGTGGAAAACTCTCCACATGTGCACCCTCCAAGAAGAATCTCCAAATATACAAAGGAGACCAAAGAAGATCATGCAAAAGCCACACATGTGGCTATCCAAGTATACCACACTCCTTCCAATAAATGTCTCCATAACCACCTCAAACAATATATATATATATATATGCCAAGTCAAAGAGGGAGGGTACTCTCTAAGAAGGTCAAAAGATGCCAAGTGTAGCTAAAATAATCCATGCAATAAAGATGAGAGAGCACCTAGGAGTGGTGTGTACGAGAAAACTATGCCATGTAACTACCTCAACCACCCAACAAATAATATAATATCCTCCATGTGAAGTGTACCCTATGAGAATGTGCCAAGGGTGGTTAGAACTCATCAATAAACCAATAAAATACTCCATATGCAATGTCATAAAGATGTCCAACTAACCCAAGAGAGTGCGCCCTAGAGAAGTGTGCCAACCTCTCCAAGAAATAAATAAAATAATGCATGCCTTGAAAATTGTGCCCAAAAAGGGGGCACACCACTAGAAAGCATCAACCAACTCTAACTAATCCCTTCAAGTGTGAAAAAGAAGCCAATGAAGTAGGGCACCCAAGCTATTAACCTTGATCTCGATAAATAGATTAATTTAACTATTGAATAATTAAATCAACCTCAACATGTGTGGTGGAAGTTAATACTCAAATATAACCATAGTCCCCCTCCAAATAGTCACCAACAGATTAAATCACCTTGAACATTTGTGCCAATGAGGGGTGCACTCTAATAAAGTGTTAGTACCATGTAAAAAAAATATGCTCTCCCAAGCAAAACCCCGCCATGAGAACAACAAAACATAAAGCCCAATTTAAGGTTCACCACCACCAAGGGATTATTACATCAACAATCACCATCCAACCTTTGAAAAAAAATTTAGATCATCATCAAATCATATGTAGTACCCCCCCCCNCACACCTGTTGTAACTTCCTCTTCTTTGTCTCACGGTCTCTTCTCTCATAATACAATATTCGTGATGATACAAATCCGCAATACAATTCCCTCATAAAAGAGGGTTTCCTTCTAGGAAAAAAATCCCTAAAATAACTTATATCGGCAGATCAGCGACCTTATAATGAATAGTCCATATTGATAATGAAATTACAATATTTTACAAATCAATTTTTCCCAAAATGTTTCTTCGGGGGAGTTTCCCTTGAATCCCCCGGGGGGGGGGCTACAAAAATGGCCGCCCCCCCCCTGGACCCCCTTGACGACAATTGTGGGGGGGGGATCCCCCCCACACCTGTTAGGGAATGAAATCCAAGCACGATTGAAACAAACATCTGAATCAGGAAGATAATCAGGCTCCATAACCAACAATGAGGGCATCAACTTCAATGACCCCATCATCCAAGAGAAATTGTCAAGGATTACCACTAAGATTGTCAAGAAGATAAAGAAAAATCAACAAGACATCATCATCATGAAAAAAATATATAGTTCCTTGATCAGACCAAGAATGAAAGAGGCTATGAAGAAATCTAAGGAACAAAAGTAGCAGATCAAGCACATCAAGAGAACAATCAGGAAAATAGAAACAAGAGGGGGAAAAGAGAGAAAAACCTAGAAATCAAAACTACTTTTGTCAGCCCGACAAAGGTCACAACAACCACAACGGAATGGGAGTTAAGGTCGAGAACAACGCCAAGTAAGAAAAGGACACCCGATGTAGGAATTGACCTAACTGGGGAATTACCCCTATTAGAGCCATTACCCATTGTATAAGAATGACCAGTAAAGAAAAAGAAAAGGAAGCTCATAATCACTGAGTCGTCGGAAGAAAAAAAAAATGATCATCAAGTTGAGTCGGACGATGTTGATATAGAAACCTTGAACATAGAGAAGCAGCAATCGTTCAAGGAAATATCAACTGATTCGATACAACGTCAATCGGCCAGGGAACAAACTCCACCACACCAGACAGTTGAGTCAATACAAGAAGGTGAGCCATCCAGCCAGAAACAAAAGCAAGTGATTCACCTGTTTGAGGCATTAGATTAGTAGGAAGACATATTGCAGACAACAGAAACACAACAAGTCGATGCTCGCTAGAGTAATAAGGAATTAGAGTTAGGAAGTGACATCCCAGGCATACAAACAGAAATTTTGGAGAACCTACAGAATGAGAGGCACTTCGCTAAGGTCAATCCTATTGATTATGAGAAGAATAAAAAAAAAAGGGTCAACCCAAGATATTCAGGACACAGTGGACAAGGAAGTGCAAAACAATCAACAAGAGGAGGAAGAAAAAGAACAAACAATTAAACAGAGCATTCTGATGATGCAGCAGACGATAGAAAAAGAAGGTCATCCCTCAAAATCAACAGATAAAAGAAGGAAAAAAAATCCACCCATGATCACTATTAAAAAGAACCTCTCAGCCATCCCATCGGGTTCCATGGTCGAAGCCACATTCGACCTAGCCACTATTTCTGACAAATATCTATTTGACTTACACATAGCCATTTCGAAAGAATCAACAAGGAGGTGGAATAAGGTGATCAAAGAAGGAAATCGGGTCAAGAAAATAAAACAAGAACAAAAGAACATCTTGCATGAGTGCAGAGAAGCAGTTAGGTTGCATGAGAGGATAGAGTAGATACCAGAGGCACAGAACCCCTTAGTAGGATTTAAAGAGCTAATTGAAAGGTTGATCAAAACCAATACAGAATACCAATAGCAAGTAGTGACTCTATAAAAAGAAAAAGAGGAAGTCAAACAACAACGCGACTTAGCAGCCAAGGAAATTCAAAAAACTCAATAGCAGATGGAAACAGCCTTGGTGATAGAACAGAATAATCTTAAAGGATTCAAGAAAAATATAGACAAATTGACCAAACAAGCTATCACACTGAAATTTGTGGTAAGTGAATGGCCAGCCCATTTTGTAGATGCATTTAGAAAATGTCAGATACAAAAGGCTACATTCAAAAGTATAGAAAGAGCAAGAAACTCGGCCACTGATAGAAAAATCAAAGAATCCCTCACCACACAACTAGCAAAAGAAAAAGCAGTGGAGCTACAATTTTCACAGCAAGAACAGGAATGGCAGAAGGAGGGACACAGAGTGTAGTTGGACACTGACCAAGCAACCAATCGTCTCAACCAGCTCAAATATAAAATGTAGAACATAGAACATAAATTTGACCAAGAGTCGGGTACAATTCAAACATCAAATATAGTAGAAAAAATCGACCTAATTGCCCAGTTCAAAATACTAAATCTGGAAGCACAACAGACGATCGGCATGTGGTGTGATTTCATACAAAAAATGAAACAATCATCCCCTAGCATCATTCAGACCGCCTTCAAAATCAGTACAGAAAGTGAAAAGAGCAAGGAAGTCGATGAGACCAACAAGGGAAGTCCAGGCATAGCATAGCAGTTGGAAATAACACTTTAAGTTGGCCCACCATATGAAGATTTTCTCTCCTCTTCTCCTCTTCTTGCATCTCTCTCTCTCTCTCTCTCTCTCTCTCTCTCTCTCTCTCCATATTCTATTTATCAATTTTGTAATTTTGTAATCAAATTATGGAAAAATAATTTTGTATAGTCCCCTCTTGCTCGGGACGAGCAAGGAATTGAGGTGGGGGGATATGTTGTAGAGGCTAGTCGAGTCTGTCGAATAGACCTGATAATCGAATAAGAATTAGTCAGACGACTGTCGAAGTCAAAAGTAGAGGTCAGTCGAAATATCTGTTAACCGACCGACCCAGACAGTTAAGTAGTTACAACTTCCTGAAAGGAGTATAAATAAACAAGCACATGAAAGCTCAAGTAGCTTCATGTGAGAGGTTGTATACAATTGTGTTGTATTGCTATATCATATAATAAATTATTGTCCTTTGGGTTCTCATTACTTGTGTATGTCTTTATCTATGCCTATATGTGTATGTATCTTCTATGATGTCAATTTAAGGATATACCAATAAATCTCCCTTCTTTTCCCTAGATTACAACACATGCCACGTTATCGTTATCCTTCCTGAGTGTCCCTGGTGGAAAGTTGAGTCAACTCCACGTGGGAGGCTGATGTGAGCACTCGATCAGAAGCAATATGGAAAGTGTTTCACTGCATTTGACTCCCGGTGGGATGGTAGCTCGATGGTTAAGTGGGTCTCGCACATGCTGACGTGGCACTAGATCGAGAACAATATGGGAAGAGCAGTCCAATTGAAGTCTGGTGGCCCGATGATTCGAGTTGGTAGTTCCTACACATGCTGACGTGGCACTAGACTGAGAACAATATGGGAAGTGTTCTGATTGAATTCTGGTGGGATGGTGAGCCTGGTGCACTTTGGGGCTAAGGTCAAATATGGATCGTTTCTTCTCAACCCAATCAAATCTTGATCGTTGATCTTCAAATAATTTGCAGGGTAATTTTGAATCGCCAGTCATTGATCTGTCTCACTTGTAGGTCATGCATATGTTGACATGGCACCGAACTTGAAATGATAGGAAGAAGTGTTTCGCTAGAGTGAACTCTCGAGGGCCGAGTAGCTCGGTGAGCCCGGTGGCCCGGTATTCTAGTGAGCTAGGTGGCCCAGTGAGCCCTATGGATCGATGACTTGTACTTGACGTGTTTGTGAGATTAAACATTTTGGTGGACTTCAAGACCAAAATCAAATCTAGACCGTCGATCTGGGACCCGATCAAATCTTAGCCATTGATCATCCAAGACTTGGTAAGCAATAAAACTTGAAGAAGATGAGGGACCTTTCAATGTTTAATCTGGACCATCGATCTCGATGCCCGATCAAATCTAGACCATTAATCTACTTCGCCTGTAGATCTTGCATATGACTGGTGTTTGGTTCCTAGACTCTAGTCCTATGGTAATCTCCTTGACCAATAAAACGTATGCCCTTTGAGGGCGTGATAGGCCCTATTTTGACCCCTAATAAGCACCCAAGCGCTTAGATCTTTCCTTAGGCTCAAAAAGGGAATGGATTTCTTGTTATTTTCTTCGATCGACCTCGAAAAAACTTGGCTCTTGACTATCTAGAAGCTCTGCAAGCTCACCCTTTGTCTCTAACTTGCTCATTCTTAACCTTGCAACCTTGGCGAACTTTCATAACCATGACAGAAACAAATATGGTACTAACAAATGGAATGTCCCAACACATGTTAACTCAATCCCATGTTGAAAAGATCTAAAATATGAATATGGAATCCCATCCTCAACCTCCAAATCATAAAATATGGGCCTCTTCAAAGGTAAATCTACAATAAAAATATCATCAACACCCTCAAGCAAAGAGGATGGAGGTTGCTCCAACAAGAAAATGTATTCAACTAAGAATAAGGGTGAGGTAGGAAATGAAATTTTAGATCCGAAAATAGATTTCTCCACGCCATTTGAGATCCGAAAATAGATTTCTCCCTATATAATTTACAACACTAAAAAAAGGATTTCCAACTAAAAATCACAAGTAAAATCATACAATTCCGAAGAAGTAGATGGTTGAAAAGTTCCAACACTTTCATACTCACAAAATTACCCCAAAATATTGAAAAAAAAAATCAACATTTTTAATCATGAAAGAAGGCTGAAAATTTCTACAAGATATGACAATATGAAAAACATGCTTCCCTAAACAAAAATCATCCCTCAAAAGGTATTATTTAGCTTAGAATTTATGCATGAAAAGATGGAAAGATGGGGACATATATGGCTAGAAAATGTGTACATATTTAATACCAAAAATATGCCCCACGTGCTCCAAAAAATGTACAATATCCTTTGACACATATGGCCAAAAATGCTACTAAGAAAATGTGCAGTATTCTCCAACATATATGGCTATCCAAGAGGATAAAAATCTGCAATATTAGCAACATTCTCTTAGATTCCCTCTTCCTCTTCACATGGGGGGATTATTGTACAAAAAAAATCAACTTGACCCTTGTCTTCTTCATGTAGATATGCAATGGGAACTTCCATAATTTCATGCAAATCATTTCCAAATTCCTCTTGATATAGAACACCATATTTGTATTTAACATACTCGAACCAAAAAAACAATGCTTCATTTTTATGCTTTATCTCATCCAAGAGAGGCCTTGAAAGGTTATTCTCATGTGTAAGCATCATTTTATCAATCATTCTTCTATTGTTTTTACAAATTTCAAACCAAAGAAAAGAATCATTTAATCCTTCCATTTGATCTTTTACATCCATTCAAAAATCTTGAAAAATTATGAAGAAATATGCAAATGAAATTATCTATTTTGGTTTGAGACTCTCGTACCATTTCCTGCATCTCTTTTCATGGAAAGTGCAAACATTTTCATAATTACATCTTCATGGACAAAATTAAACTTTTCACTAAAATCAATGAAAGATCGAATAAATATTGAAGAAATATTGTGGTGCGCATAAAATCTTTGAGCATGTTTTTTCCATAGATGATCATGCCACTCGTGTAGATATTTTGAAATTCATGAGAAGTCTAAAGGGCTAAGCAAATTGTCTCATGCCTTGCAAGATGGAGCTATACTTTTTTTCTTCACCAAACTTCAATATGAAATGAAATATATGGGGCTATAATAATATCTGAAATATGCATGATCATCATACCTCATACCAAAATATGGAGTTGCCAAAATAAGCCTTCAAATGTCTTCATGATCGTTGAGTGTGATCACCTCAACACCCAATAATTCCTTCAAAATTCTTATAGGAATAAGGGCTTCATTCCTTCATGGAATGGACATATGAGCAATGGATCTTCAATACACACTCATAATATGTCAAATATAGCAAGACTACAAATTTGGGCAATGGAATTTATCCCCCGCAACAATGCCAAAATGTTACAACCGAATTTAGTACCTACAAAGTGGAAAGTCTCAAGCACCAAGTACTATCTTTGTGTAACTTGGGAAGGCAGGTACCCATTATCACCTAAGTAGTTCTTCCTCTCTCTTTAGGTTGACTCTTCTCCAACACAAGGGGGGTATCATTTTTTTGGTTTTTGGGTGGCTGAAGACAAAGATAGACCAATGCCTAGAGAGGCTTATGGGGTCTCTATACTAGATCTAGCTAAAGCTTAGGGCTTAAAATAGAACAATGTTGATGGCACCCAAAGGATTACTCTTCAAGCATTGTTCAGGGTTAGAAGGTTTTCTTTAGAGTTGGATGGGGGGATTGGTCCATGAAGAAGCCTCTCCAAGTGCTAGCAAGGTGATATTAAAGGTTGGCCAAGGCAAGTGGGAAGAGCCCCTAGACATGTTACCTTAATGCAATGGAACAATTATTCAATGTTCAAAGAGGGAAGGAAATAAAATCATACCTTGAGTTACCCTTCTAAGTGGAGCATTTCACCCTTATTTGGCTTTGTAGTAGCTTTGTCCTCCAACAATCCTTAAAGGTATTTATCTAAACCCTTGAAAAATGTCTAAACACTCACTTAGAAAAAGAATAGATGCACAAGAACTCTTTAAGAAAGTTTTATCATTGATCTCCAATGACGAAAATGAGAGAGGTATCCTCCCTTGATAGCTAAGGAGCCTCCTCGAGACAATACATAATACAATGTGCTAGCTCAATACCATGAGCTCAAAACCATTAGCTTAGCCAAAACCATGGGAAAAATATAAAAGTGAGAAAAAATATCCCTTAAAACCCTCCAAGACCAAAATGTCCCTCTCAAATGATCCAAAATACAACAAGAAGTTCCACACATGTGGGATACAGAGATAGGAAAAGTGTGCCCCTCAAAATATGTGCCAATATAACTTCAAGATGTGAACAGATGAGTCAAGATGGTCCAAATACCTCCAATGATCCTCCAACCAACCCCCCAAAACCAATTAATGGTCCAAGTGTGAAAATAACCACCTCAAAGCATGATTTCACTCCCACATGTGTGAGACGTCCAAGTCAACAAGTCAATGCAAGTGGCACGTGTGGCCTCCCCAAGGTGGGCGCTCTTCAAATAAATAATGGTCAATCATGCCACATCATCTAGTGGTCCAAATAACATGTAACCACTCCAACAACCTGTAACTAACTCCTCAAATGCATTAATGGCTCCCATGTGTGGTCCAAGGAGAAATAATAATGCAGGAGTGTGAATACAACATCCAACTAAGCAAGGAGAATGAATCTGAGTGGTCCATGTAGCATGTGTTATGACATGACATCCATGTCATGGCTCGATGCACTGTCACAGATCCTAATGTAATGATTCATATCTCAATGTAGTACATGGATTCCAATGTCTGTAGATATGATCAAATCTAAGTAAATGGATCCCAATGCAGCATCATGGTGTTACAAAAATATTCCCCTGTGGATAGGTAAACTTTCCTTTGGATTACAGACCCCTCTACCAAGACAGAAAATTACATTTGGACGCTACCATTCCTATAGATTCATTTTATTCATCAAAAAAGAGAGGAGGGGAAGTATGATGTACCTCGTTTACGACTTTGTTCAAGTTGCTTCAATTCGCAAGCTCCAAACAGTACCTGCTACAGATAGCAAGAAACAAACGACTATCTCCTACTATAATGGATTAGACAAAATCAATCAATCTATGAAGATTAAGACAAGCATAGGCAAACACATGTAAACACATACTTGAAGGAAATAGGCCAAGTATATTAATGAGAACTTCAAAATGAAACTTACAATCTTCAGATGATGTTGTAGCAGCCTCTCCAAGTCCTCCTCGTCCAACCCTTGCTCGAAAGATCCACAATCAAAATAACAATGCTTTGTTGATTTATGCTCCCTTTTCACCATGGAAATGTCTCCATTTATAGGCTTTGAGAGACTCAACTACCTTGGGTATATTTGGAATTAGTTGAGGATATGGCTCCAATAGTTGTGATATCTTCCTTAGATGCAACCCTAGAGTTAGATTTGAGCCAAAAACTAACCCAATCCATCCATAGTTGTGTTTAGAGGAAAGTGGGATTTCATCCAAGATTCCCTCAACCAACTCAACGCTTCCTTAAAGTGGACAACAGAGTGTTGCAGCGCTCCTCCTGAGATGGACAATGAGCACTAGCGCTCCCTATGTATGAGCAAGGGAGCATTGATCTTCCAAAAAGTTACCAAGATGAGTAAATCCCTAGTAAAAATACGTGTTTCGACTGTCAGATGATGGGGCTTCTTCTTCTAACATGTTTTAGGGGTTGTAGCAAGTGTTTTCATGGTGTCGTTAGAGATGTGACACTTAGGAAAAGCGAATGTGACACTTATGACACTTGCAACAATAAAAGTGTGACACTTGTGACATTGTCGAAGTGAGCAATTTTGATGTGTAACACATGGATCCCCATGTTGTTTCATAGATCTCAAGGCGTGGTACACGTATCCCAATGGAAGACACCCACTTGAAGTGATGGGTCTAGCTTCTTAGCAAGCCATTAGATGATAACACCTAGTGACATCTCTTAACACAATATAACGAAAAGGGTTAGCTTTAATATTTACCTAAGTTTTACAAAGGGGGAACAACATTAACCCTTGTACATGTACCAAGTCCTAGGACAACAAATATTTCCCAAGTACCTAGGTGAAAGATAGGTAAAAAGATGAATAATGATGGGAAAATGAAGAGAGAGACTTCATGTGGTGACCCTCAAAAGTCTTATACATGCATAGGTCTATTTTATTTGTTCATCTAGCTTTCATGAGCTAGGATTTTTATACAATAGCCTTCGAGAGGGAGCTTAGCAATGAGTTACATGTCCTCGACATTGTTTCTTACTACCCCTTTATGCATTTTTTTTTGTGTGTTCAGTTTATTAAACAAATCATTTTTTCTTTAGATATTCATAGACAAGCTACATACTAGGGGCATTGGCTTCATAGTGAGGTGGCATCGCTCGAGCTTTATATTTTGGCTTTTGACTTTATAAGTCTTCACCAGGTTTTTCATCATTTAGACATTTCCTTTAACCTTTGAGAAGTCATACATGATTAGGATACATTTTTCACATGGATGGAATGAAATGAGATATGGAATGCAGAAAATGTCTAGCACGGTTAGGATGTGGACAACGTTATCTTGGCTAAGTACCTAGTAGTACAAACTGACCCGAGAAATGACACTTCTAAAGGAAAACATGGTCCCCCAAAGTACAATGAGGAAAATAATATGATTATGCATGTTATGAAGTGTTATCGAATTTCATTTAGTGTTTACCACTTTCATGACTAACTAGGAAGTTGTAGCATGACATCCAAATGAACATTAATACATGGAATATCAAGATAAAGCATACCAAAATCATATTGAACCATCCATAGTGCATCTATCATTTGAGGAGTGAGGGAGGAGGACGAGCTATACCATAGCTAAGCTAGCATGGTCATACATCTAAGGAGATCAAGAGAAATTGTGTCTGGGTCTAGAGAAAATGAACAAGATAGCTCATGCAAGCAACAACATGACACTCTGTGAGGGTACCTTTGAAGTTGCCACCCGTGGGGGGTAACAACTGCCCTACAATGATATATTAATTACCACAACCACTTGTTTGATAGGCGAAGGATTAATAAAAGTAGAAATATAACAACAAAAAGAAATAAGAACCTCCTCACATTACTCCTACCCAAATGCCAAATATTCCATTACAAGGCCTTCATAAAACATTCTTTGAAAGAGGTTCCTACAATTATCCAACAACATTAAAAGCATGCAAAAATTAGGCCTCGCATATGATAAAATGATACCTCCAATCTTCCATTAAGTTTTCCAAAATGATGTACAATGTAGCCCAAGGGAAGAACTTCTCAATCCCCAAATTCCCAACAAAATTACAGTGAAGAGAGCTCCTTTATATAGAGTGAGTCTCTTCTCTCATACAATAAAATATTATTATCCTTCTAACTCTATGACAAGTCAAACAAATAGTAAAATATTGTAGTTAGATCCATCCTCAATCCATGGTTGACCAAATCAAAGATGTGGACATAAACCTCTCCAAGCCAACTTGCCCCATTTAAAAATAAACAGAGGTATGCACCAAATAATGCTTATGAAGGTGGTGCACCACAAAAATATGCACCAAATTAAGTCAAATGGCAAGTGTCCACATGGAATGTGCCCTCCAAGAATGCATGCATGCAAGATATACTAAAATAATTCCCCACAACTTTCTCCAAAAGTAGCAAGAAGTTCACAAAATACATGCAACCAATCCACATTTGTGAATCCCAAAGCAACCAACTCCATGGATTAGTGCAAAGTGCCAACTAGATGGAAGGGCTCCACAATAAAGGATGTGGTAAACTCCCAAAATAGCAAGTGGAAAACTCTCCACATGTGCACCCTCCAAGAAGAATCTCCAAATATACAAAGGAGACCAAAGAAGATCATGCAAAAGCCACACATGTGGCTATCCAAGTATACCACACTCCTTCCAATAAATGTCTCCATAACCACCTCAAACAATATATATATATATATATGCCAAGTCAAAGAGGGAGGGTACTCTCTAAGAAGGTCAAAAGATGCCAAGTGTAGCTAAAATAATCCATGCAATAAAGATGAGAGAGCACCTAGGAGTGGTGTGTACGAGAAAACTATGCCATGTAACTACCTCAACCACCCAACAAATAATATAATATCCTCCATGTGAAGTGTACCCTATGAGAATGTGCCAAGGGTGGTTAGAACTCATCAATAAACCAATAAAATACTCCATATGCAATGTCATAAAGATGTCCAACTAACCCAAGAGAGTGCGCCCTAGAGAAGTGTGCCAACCTCTCCAAGAAATAAATAAAATAATGCATGCCTTGAAAATTGTGCCCAAAAAGGGGGCACACCACTAGAAAGCATCAACCAACTCTAACTAATCCCTTCAAGTGTGAAAAAGAAGCCAATGAAGTAGGGCACCCAAGCTATTAACCTTGATCTCGATAAATAGATTAATTTAACTATTGAATAATTAAATCAACCTCAACATGTGTGGTGGAAGTTAATACTCAAATATAACCATAGTCCCCCTCCAAATAGTCACCAACAGATTAAATCACCTTGAACATTTGTGCCAATGAGGGGTGCACTCTAATAAAGTGTTAGTACCATGTAAAAAAAATATGCTCTCCCAAGCAAAACCCCGCCATGAGAACAACAAAACATAAAGCCCAATTTAAGGTTCACCACCACCAAGGGATTATTACATCAACAATCACCATCCAACCTTTGAAAAAAAATTTAGATCATCATCAAATCATATGTAGTACCCCCCCCCCACCCAACTCAAACTTTAAAAAAGTACATCCATGAGGGTACTAACATCGTCAAACACATTCCCTCCTCAGTGATGTCTAGCAAATGTTACATCATTAAGTTAAATTACCTAGGAAAATCCCGCATAGGCAACATGAATCATCCCACCATAGCAACATCATAAGAGAAAGGGACATAACAAAGTGTTAATCCATCCAATCATCAAGTGTGTCCCCCATCACACATCCAATACATGAGGTCCATGTAGAACACCCCATCGTAGTAACACCAACATCATACATCAACACAACAAGTCACTAGGCAACATCAACAGCATCATGAACCCTCTGCCTCCTACCACCATCATCTAACCCTTCATGGGGTAGGGGCTAGGACCATCATCCATATCCAAGATAAGCATATATACCATACCATAATGAGATAGCATGTTCCACAACCATCAAATATGCAACCAAGGTGTGATCAACAAAGAAAGCACATGTGAGAAGATCACCAAACCAACAAGAACAATCATTCAACCAAGGAGAAGTGAGACTTTCCCAACCAAATACCTCCATCAAATGATATGGTGTCATGAAGAGAAGGGGCTTCATGAAAATGTATCCCCCCAATTCAATCCAATGCTCCAAGAGTACCAGCAACAAATCGCCATCAATGTGATGACCATCTACCTCCTACCACCATCATCTAACCCTTCATGGGGCAGGGGCTAAGACCATCATCCATATCCAAGATAAGCATATATACCATACCATAATGAGATAGCATGCTCCACAACCATAAAATATGCAACCAAGGTGTGATCAACAAGGCAAGCACTTGTGAGAAGATCACCAAACCAACAAGCACAATCATCCAACCAAGGAGAAGTGAGACTTTCCCAACCAAATACCTCCATCAAATGATCTGGTGTCATGAAGAGAAGGGGCTTCATGAAAATGTATCCCCCCAATTCAATCCAATGCTCCAAGAGTACCAGCAGCAAATCGCCATCAATGTGATGACCATCTGCCTCCTACCACCATCATCTAACCCTCCATGGGGCAGGGCCTAGGACCATCATCCATATCCAGGATAAGCATATATACCATACCATAATGAGATAGCATGCTCCACAACCATCAAATATGCAACCAAGGTGTGATCAACAAGGCAAGCAACATGTGAGAAGATCACCAAACCAACAAGCACAATCATCCAACCAAGGAGAAGTGAGACTTTCCCAAACCAAATACCTCCATCAAATGATCTGGTGTGATGAAGAGAAGGGGTTTCATGAAAATGTATCCCCCCAATTCAATCCAATGCTCCAAGAGTACCAGCAGCAAATCGCCATCAATGTGATGAAAATCACAAATGTGGAACCTCATAAAATATGAGGTGTAACAGGTTCAAAAAGCTTTCTTCTGCCAAGACACAACCCAAAGATAGAGGAATTAGGAGCAAATAGCTTGCCTTGCCTGCGATTAGCATAGAAATGGTGTTAAGCATATTTTTGTGGGTGCTATTGGGCGCAAATGTTAAGGTACAGGTGGCTTGAAGCTTTTAATTAGATAATAGAAACTTTCCAAGAAAACCTACATTTTGGTGATTTTCTATGCTCCCAAATAGGTGCAAAGTTGAAAGATGAGTCAAAAAGGGTCAGGCAGGTTAGGAGCCTAATCGAATTGCCCTAAAAGACCACAAGTAAAATAGTTTGGCAAAATAGAAACAAAAATTTTGTTGATCAATCATTCCTAGTTCCGACAAATTGTCCTGCAAGACCATAATTTATACAATTTGACAAAATAGAAACAAAGCTTCTGTTGATCAACTAATCCTAGTTCTAAACAAAACCTAAAAGCAAGCAATATTAAGCACGGCCCTGTGAAGCAAATTCACTCAACCTTCACCCCTCGTTACCAAAGGAGCTTTTTGTAGCGATAGCATTGCCCAACGTACCAGTCTTCCTAAAGAGAACTTATGGACATGCTAGTAGGTAATTTGATAATGAGGTACAGTTTGCTCAGCTATGTATTATATTCAAAACTGCTCACAAGCTGTCTTCTTAGTTAGCTGCTTAAAGCCTAATTAATTTTCATTACAATGCCTAACACTAGTTTTGATCTCAAAGTATCTGTTTTACTAATAATAGCATATATATTTTTTTAGGAGGAAGGAAATGAAAAGCCTAGCTTCCTATTCAATTTTGGAATGCATATCTTGGTCTCTAGTGTCATGGAGTATCATGTGAAGTGCATCATAGTGTAATTCCGTACGAGCATCATATAAAACTAATCTTCCTCCTTTCATAACCATCAAACAAAAAAAAAACATCAAAAAGCTGGGGAGCCTCCCATGCAAAACAAGAACATAATGTTGCAGTTGATGAGAATGTAAAACTTGCTACCAAGCACTTAATTAAATTATACAAATCCTACATCATACACGTCTATAAGAATTAAGAAAGCTTCTTGAGCACAAGTTCATTAGTGCAGAAGAATACTGGTCCAGTGTGTGTGAGTCGTCATTCAAGCCTTCAAAGCTGGAGATGGATTTGAACCTTGCTGAGCCAATACACAGCCAAAGATAATTTATAAATGATTCACTGCCTGACTGCAATCATTGATTAGCTTCAGGCCATAGACTACAAATATACCTCAATTCTGATAAGCATTGCCTCTCATCCTGATAATAATAGGTTGACCAATCTATTAGGCTACAGCTATATCTGCAACTAAGCAAGACAATGCCGGATTGCCTTTAACACCGCGTTTCACAGAGGTATTTGGTGCATCTTCATGCTTTCCACTCTCTCGAGGCGTTGCAATCTTTTGCAGATCACGTTTGGAGGTTTTAACTATCTTGCTTTTAGAGTACTCTTGATTGCTGCTAGATGTAGAAGCCTGTCGTTGTGATCTTGGTTTACCCCTTGTAGCAGGACCACAACTCATGCTGCTAATGTCTTTGTTCTTAACCCCAACCTTTTCTTTGGCATTGTCTGTCTTTTGAACTGCCACCTTATCTTCACCATTAGCAATGATCTCAGATTCAATCTTATCTTCTGTCATATCACTGTTAGCTGTAACTGCGTCTTTTATTAAATCCTGATGCCCAGAACCCAAATGGCTGTCATAATGAACTGCTGATATTTTATCATGAGAGATATCAGCACTTTCCCCGCAACTTTCTCCATTTGCAGATGGATTTTCCACGGCATTGGATACTGTTACTTCCAATCCATTACAAACAGGTTTTGTTAAAGAGTTCTCGACTCTAGTAGGGTTTATGGCTTCTGTTTTAGAACTTGCATTACTTGAATGCTTTGACTTTATGGGCTTTACAGTTGATATATTTGTAGAGCCTGCCTCCTTCTGTGCCTTTTTAGAAGGAAGGTTGCTAATACTAGCCACTGCAGCCTGCACATTTTTCTCTGTGAAGTTGATATGCTTCTCTGCAAAACCACTGTTCTTGATCACTAGCCCAGAAACCTTATGGGTTCGTGCAGAGCTACTGTCCGAATCTGCCCCGGAATTAGTACTCTTCCTTCCAATCTTTGGTGCTGGAATCTACAACAATCGTTGAAAAACTTATTAGACTATAAAGAAACAACTATGAAACCAAAAGGGATTTTGAGTCAATGACTGAATTCATCTCAGAGGATTATAATTTGCACAGCCTTTCCAAGCAGGGGGGGATTTGAAACAGAAGACTATACATATTGAGAAGAAACAGCTGCAATGAAAAGTTTTGATGTTAAAGAAAAAACAGATGTTATATTGAGAAAACCACTTATTCAAAAACGACCAGCAGATTAGTAAAATTTCAAGTGCTCCTTTCCAGTACTCTTCACCTTTTTCGACTCAGTTTTTGGCGGTACTCCTTCCTGATAGAAGGTAGGCATAGGTGTGGCTTTGAAATTAAGGCTCTTACGCAATTGCTTGATTTCAGCATCCATTTCTTCCTGAGTAAGCAATAGAATAAAGCTAACAGATGTTACCACCCAACCAAAAATCATGAGTAAAATCTAGTCCTCTCAGATTCAGAATGTAGAAATGAAATAACCTTGAAATGAAACAAAGAAAACAATATTTGAATAGACCACTACTCTCTAGACTGTCTGAGTAAGAAGAAACTGATTGAGTTAAACCTTGCTTATACATCTTACAAAGAGAATCACATATTGACCAGAAGTTATATCAAGAACCCGTAAAATCAAACTTGAGGCAAACCTGTGTCTTTGCTTGAATTTGATTCATCTCGGCTTCCTTGGCATTCATCTTTTCTTCCAATTTCATATAGAACTGGAGTGAATCAAAAGAATTCAATCAAATACTTTGCAAAGGACATCATCATTTATCTAGCTATGGAGTAATTTATAAAGTGAACAGAAGCAGCCGATGGGACACGCTATATAACTGGTGAAAGCTAGCAGTTTAAGGCTTGAAATTTCAACTAGTAGATTGATGAATGGCAGCTATTTATCCAGCCAGTTGGTTTGTGCCTTTTTCAGAATGATACATCAACAATGCTCAAAGACCGTAGAAAAAACTCCCAAGAATGATTTCTCAATTAAGTAGTGCCTGTGCTATGGGAAACATCTGCCAGAGATGCCTGAAACGCTGTTTGTGCGTTTCAGAGTATGAAACAGGGAGGATACGCCCCTGAAACGTCTCAGGGCTGTATCAGATACTGGAAATGGCATATCAGATTTCAGTGTCGTTTCAGGCACTCATGCTAAACATTTCACGATTTCAGATGATAGAAACCTATAAGCCCGTATTTCAGCCCCATAAAATGACCAAAAAAAATATTGAAAACCTAAGGAAGCACAACCACACTCACCCTAAAAGGGACCATCATAAGTTAAAAATAAAGCCTCTTGGGCCTCCCTTGAGTACACTAATACTCAACACAATTTGAGTGTTATTCGTTGTGGAGAGAAGTTGGCATCAGGAGGTTCTATGCTTGAGTATTTGAGATTCATTGGTGCACTGTTGGAGTAGAAGTTGATGTTTGATAAGGATTTGGGGCTGCTCTCGAGTCTCAAATTTTCATTCTTGAATCTTGATAGTATGATACTCATTTCAAAATTTGCACATATTTATTAATGTATCTTTACATTGTACAATTTTAGATAGTATGAATTTAGTTAATAGTGATTATGATCTACAATGATAACTCTTTTTTAGGCTTCTAATTGATGAATGGTAATCTAAATTTTTTATGTTTAATGGATTTTTTATGTGTGTGTGTATTGTATTCATTTCCCATTGTATTGTATCCTTCCTTTTCTGAAACTTTGCTATATCCGTCCCCCCTTTGTCATGAGGCTACACTTTTCATTCTTCTTAACAATCCCATACCACTTAAGATAATCACTGTGCTACACTAGATGACCTTGCTAGTTGGGCATGACCATCAACCACTTGCATCACCCAAACTATGCCTAATCAACATGTCCTGACTGAACACAAGCTAGGCACCTTAGAGTGTGCGGAATGTCGAATGCTTGTTTTCTATAGGCGATGCTCCTCCATCGCCACCCAACCATAGGTGATGTTCAATCATCACCTCCCCCGAGCCAGTTACACTTGAACAACCAATTGCTCAATGTAGGACTGTGTGATCCCTGCCTAAGACCAACACTTGATAGTCCCTAAAGATGATGCCCCTGGGAGAGACAAGCATTCTCATACCTTTAGTACACTCATCAACATTGTTGCCTCAGCCCGAATAACACACTATCCACCACATTTCTAGATCGTGCCATCCTCCACCAAAGCATGCATTGCAATGTCTCGTAGATCACCCCCACCTCTACAGGTATAGTTCCTTGGTCCTCCTAGCCAACATTTGACTAGTACACCGTCCTAATCATCTTGCAGCATCCACCTGCAAGTCAGTCACTGTGGCTACCAAAACATATACACTCACCATGCAACCTTAACCAAGTTTGCACAGCTCACCATCCATCATGTCACTGCTGGTGGCACCTCAAGTTGGGTAGGAATTTGACCTCATGCCAAAATCCCTTACACCCCCCACCCCTAGTTTCCATATCCATTTCAGTGCCACTTATAGCACATAACACTTTTAAATTAAATATGACTACAACCATACTGAAATCTCATCACATGAATTCCATCTTGTTAGCTTGATACTTTAATTTTCTCTATCTGGGTAAAGTTTACATTTAGATTTCTTCCCTGGCACTGGTGGCCCTAGCAAACGAAACTAGTGAACCCACATTATTCTAAATAACCCAAAAAATATATTAACACTTTTTCTCTAAGGCCTCTAACCAAGTTCACAAGCAATATTCACCAGGCACTTAAACAGGGGTTTGGAATTAAATTTTATGATATCACGCTTACCACAGACAAAATCCCAAAGTAATATCCACATATTTTTGAACAAAGGATTATACAAGGGCACTTGTCTAAATCAAAAAAATTTAAGTGTATGCTGAAGATTAAACTAATAGTGGTTTCTAATTTTTTTAACTTACAATGCACCCTAACATAGAGCAAAATGGCATATTCAAATCATACAACGCACCTTAAGATAGAACAAAATGGAACGAAGAATAAAGTTCTTTACCTCTTTTCTCTTCTCTGCTCTTTCGTCACTTTTAAAGCTGAATGTTGCTCTGGTTGCCTTGTTCTCTAACCTACTTGCACTGATAGATCTGCGGGACCTATATATTCATAAATGTTGGTTATAACATTTTTATATAATATGGACAAAGTTTGAGTAAATGAAACTATTTCAATTGATGAAGCAAGAGTGTAGCATGGATTTACTAGAAAACTGGCAACATGACTATCCTATAAGCTACGTTTTACCAAACTTCTAGGAAAGCAGTAGACTATACATGTTCAAAGCAAATCAATCATTCTGAAATAAAACTATAGTAGCTTCTCCAAAACAAGTAATAGATTTAACAATAATATTATTCTTTGCAGAATTACCCTGCAGAAGTTGAAGTGTATGTATCTCCTTCCATTTTTGATTCAGCATGCTTGTTCTCCATTTGCTTCTTTGGTTTTTTTGTACTCTCTTTATGATGCCTACGATTCATAAAAACCAGAATTGATTGAACTTTTGAAAAGTATGGTTCAAGATGTTGCGCAAAAGAGTATAACTTTCATCACAAATATAAAAAGCCAGAGGCATTTCATTCAAGGCACAAAACTCTATTTATCAAGTCATGCATAACAGTTGACAGATACACACTGAAGAACCACCTGTCTGAAAGCATAAGCAAGCTTTACCTAATATTCTCTTTATGAACTCCCCTCAAGTCGGCAATCTCTGGCACGCCATTTGTAGAAACCTGTAGAAACAAATTAATGTCATCATACAAAGGAGATCCTTGTGGGATTAAGAGATCAACATCATATCCATTACAACACAGTCATTATCATGAATTCGTTAATATTGAATTTTGGCATAAACCTGCCTATGCTAGCCTGATCAATTTATTCAACGCCGGCATTTTCAAGCCAATAATAATATCTTTGGTGTAAAATCAATTGATTGACACGATCAATCTCAATGGACATTATTCCACTGAATATTTATGCAATAGACATATACCTCTGCTTTTGAAGCAATCAGCACTGTTGAGCCATTTCGAAGAGGTCTTGAAGGTTGTTTCTTGTTTGCAGAGATCTGCCTAGTTGAAGTTCCTTTGTCTGCTCCTAGACTCACTGACTTGTTTAAAGACATAGAAAGATAGGTTTTACTCTTGGCTGTCTCCCCACTACTCGCCTCCTTCCTTATTGCAAGACCATTCTCTAATTTTCCTGAAGCCCTCAGAAGCCCCTTGGCAGGTTTGTTAGGCTCAGAAGAAACCAAAGGCTTTGATGCCCTAGATGTAGCATTCGATGATGATTTTGTTGAAATTGATGTTTTGCTGCGATTTGCTTGAGCTATCTTCTCTTTTGAAGAAACAATATCCTGAAATTGGTTCAAACGAACATGAAATAATTCCAATGATAGACAGTGATAACAAAGTAATAGCATCAGTGTGAAGGAAAAGAATATCACCTATGCTATAGTAATAGGATAAGAGAAGCACCAAACTTTTGATATTCAGAATCAGAAATCTCACCTTACGACTAGGTTTTTTCTTTTGCTCTTGCTTTTGGGAATCTGATAGGGCATGGTTAGATGCCACTTCCTCCTCTGCTTCTTTCATGCTCATTTCCACTGTTTGTGGTTCTTTAGGGCTATATCCATGTTCCAGTTCTTGTTTGAATGGCACTGTTTTGTCAAGTTCTCCCAGATCCAAATCTTCTAAATCTGTGTCGCTTTCAAGTGTACAGTGCTGTTTTCCATTCTCTTCTTTCATCTTGTTGCTAGAAGAAACGACCTCTGTAGCCATCTCATCTTGCTGAATATTATCCAACTTTGAAGGTAAATGTTGGCTTGCCTCCTCTGTTTCTCCTATAGACATGCTGACAGTCCCTTCCTCTGTATCTGAATTGTGAGGTGTATTGTCATATTCTATTGACTGAGTATAAGGATTCTCTTCAGTTTCCAAACCATCCTGTTCAGCAGCATCTTGCAGAGCCCTTGAGTCTTCATGACTGTGACCTTCACTAAAAAGGACATCATTTTCAGTCTCTGAATGGGCTTCATTTTCAGCCTCTGAATGGGCTTCCAGCTGAGCCTGCTGTTCTAAAGCCTTTCGAGCTGCTATTTTTCTGAAATGAGCTTCAAAATAAGCTTTCTTCTGAATAACTGAGCCTGGAGTGGAGAACCTCTCCACCTCTTCCAAGTATCTGTTTTGTGAGAAGGAGGACCATTTTTCCCATGATAAAGTCTCAGTCTCAAATCTCCCAAAGGATACTGAACTTTGCAGCATAGCTCTTGAACCAGGTTCCATCTGCATTTGCTTCAACAACAAATTCAATCTACAGAGATCCGTAATTTGGCCAAAAGGAAAGAGATACCAAACTAAGTGATTTCCTAGCTAGCAACTTCTTCTCCGCACAGATACTGAATAAACCCATCTATGCTTAAAGTTGAGTTAAAGGTGACAGGCAAGTTGTTCCATTCTTTTAAGTGAAATTTAATGGTTGTATTGCTCTTGAAGGACGAAATGTTCAAGGCCATTTTTTTATATTTCCTGTTATTGCAGTTCAGCAAAGCCTAGAACTAAAACCTCCAAGATATCTTGATTAGATGAAAACTGTAAAGTTTACTTACAAACTATCCGGCATCTCGGTACCCACCTGAATCTGGGCTCGATCTTCGAACTCGTCCGCTTGAGACCACTCATAGCAGGCATCGCTAGTCTCCGTCTCCATCTGCAAATAAGGTTCAAAATCACAGCTTATAATTTTTTCGCCAGCACACACTATCGGCGACGGCTACTTTAACCGTAATCTTGTACTTGTAAATGTAAAAAAGACCAGATCGGCTAGAATGCCAGTAATCAAGATATAATCTTCCACAAAAGCAAAAGTCCAATGCCCTAATAATGGGTGATACAGAACACCTCCTGTTACTCTCTGATGGTATGAGGTACAGGGCATGTGCTCATTACCAAATACCCAGCCCTTGTACCAGTTTACACTGACAGTTGAACTACTAATTTATGCTGAAAAATGGCTGTCCCAACATTCTTCATCCAGCTCTGTATTTCGCAGAATTGACGCTAGATTTGAGTGGATGACATTGGCATTGGGATAGAGACCGAGACCAAATCACGCTTAAAGGGGGTAAAATATTAATGTAATTAACAGAACCTATAAAACGATACGAAGCAAATCATCCACCCGAACTCCAAATGCCCGTAGCCGCTCTGTGGAGGCCAGTAAAATAACAGAAAAGGACAATTCTGAGATTAGGAGATCGACAATGATTTTCGTTTTGATTCCCACGTAAACAGTTTTCATGCCCACAAAAACGATCTGCTAGCTGCCGACACATAGGAATTGCTTTTCTCCATGTGATAACGAAAACGCGGAGTTAACTGGCAGTGACTACTAGCGACGAAAGGCTAGATACATTTTGACTTTTGGACGCAACCGGTTACTATCCCAGATGACCGGCATAGTTTAGTTTAGGGTTACTTTAATTAGTTTTGTCCAACGCATGGGCGAATTCAAAATGATTTTCAAATATGATGATTTTCATTTGAAAAAAACCGTCAATTTTTCATAAAATGCATAAAAAGGATAAGTAGATTTTCAAATATGATTATTTTCATTTGAAAAAAGCTGTCAATTTTTCATAAAATACATAAAAAGGATTAGTATTTTACGAAGATTTGCCAAGTTTTTACAAATATTTAAAAATGCATAAAAAGAATTAAAAATTTAAAAGATTTGCCGATTTATTACCAAATAGTTGATAAAATATAAAGAAACACCGAGGTTTACTGTAAAATTTTCCCTTTTTTGTAATTTTCACGAGATGTACACCGTTTTTACCAAATATTCTATAGAATATAAAGATTATGTACACCATTTTTACCAAATATTCTATAGAATATAAAGATTTGCCAAGGTTGAAAACTATAATTGTCACAGCAATTCTCGCCATGGAAAAATAATACTCGGAAAATGATACTTTTGACAACTATCGGTTAATATGCTCGGGAAATATGCCGATTTCCGGCCAATGTTTTTGAGAAAGGTCGGCGGCAGAAAAATCACCATAGCAGCTTTTAGAATGCCCGATCAGGCAGACAGTGTATACAGTTACAAGTAGACTCGGAAACTACGCGATAAAGTAATTTCAGGCATGGTGAGGTGAGATTTGAACAAATATTTGTTAAAGACACGGTAAATATCGGTCACCAGGAGTAAACTGTTCTGCATCACGGATTATTTAAGATAATTTATTACGAACGGTATTCCTAAGAAGACGTTACTGACATCGGTAAATGCACCATTGAAATTTAACTGTGTTTAACAGCAGAAGCTCCAGAAACGAGCCTCCTCCACAATCATTTAAAACCTAAATCTTGGAAAATGCAGGATGAATATCTCATTCCACGATCATGAGCAAAAGAATTTCAGTAAATTGCACAACTTCACGCCACTACATTGTAAAATTTCACATTTTCAGCCATTGCAAAACTAATGCAAGAAAATTCATAGCAAAAGCCAGAAAATTTTACACGTTGTCGCTCTTCACTACCTCGAATCAGCTGCCGAGGAAGAGATCTGATGCCGCACCTTCCCTACAAGACGAAAACGATCTTCTTTCTCCGTCACTTGCCGTTAAAACTTGTATTGACAGAATTTAGCAGCTTGAGAGGGTTCATTCGAAAGGGCTCGCGGCGATTTACTCGAATCCGGCTGTTACAGAAAGCCGCCATGAATGCAACTGCAATTAGCAGGGCCGGATCGGCGCGACACTGGCGGCCATAGCACCCTTGCAGTAGCGAATAAGATCTGAACTAGAGCTACAGACAGGCTACCAAACGAAATACTTCAAGCTTCAAGCTCCGAGCCTTATGCTTTGGTTTTCTATTTTATTTTTTTGTCTTTTAGCCGAAGGCACTGGTAACAGCCGGTTACCGTTACCCGTTCCGTTCTCCTGATTAAACTCACCGCATCTTACTTGCATCTTAACTCTTTCAGTACGGGTTTCTTTCCTCTCTTTCGCGCATCTCGTGGAACCGCACGTGGTTTAGTAACGATAAGAATCGGTGTCAACAGTGTCCGATGGGCTGAGCTGGCAGCTGAATCCCGAGCCATCATGACCTTCCAGCCACCAGCCACGTGGATTGCTACGAAACGTCAATTATGGGCGAGTGTGGAAATTTTTTTCCCAAATTCAATTTTTAAAGATAAAAAATAATTGAAGCGTATGACGTCAGCATTTGTTTTTGATTCCTACACTCGGTCCCATGTTTGAATTTGGACTTCACATATTGTCATGACAACCTAAACGTATTTGTCGGTTGAGTTGTGCTGTAGGTGGGAGGTTCGATTCCCACTTTTAAAAACTCTGATAAGGAAACCCCACCGAAAATAAAACATATATATTTTTTTTTGGAGCTTTGCTTTGGTTGATTATGCAGCTCATTATTGGTGTGGCCCCTGAAGTAGGATTAGCATTTCTTCCTAATCATAGATGTTATGAATAGCAATGGACCCTTAGTGACCCCCACAAGCTTTGTACCTTTAGGCCTTTTCAACACTAATGACTTTATAATTGAAAGGCAATCTTCCAGTGCCTTTCTAATAGAAAGCTACCCCAACGTTGACTGCACTTCCTTTTCTATCTCTGGATAGAATCTTAGAGACCCTCCATTACGAGGAACCTTTCAACCATATGTGCCCACATGGGAAAAAAAATTATCATATGTTATTGATGTTCATTTTTATTCATATTTTATGTTTATGTTATTTTGTTTTTTAATTAAAAAATATTTTTATTTATATTTTAAAGAAAAAGAAAATATTTTTTGTTATTTTGCAGAATAATGAAAGTATTAAAGTATTAAAAATAAGAGTTTACCAAATACCTTGCTTATTGTTAACATTATTCACAACTTAATAGTTAAGTCAGATTGTTGAACATTTTTTTTGGGAAGTCTTGGAAATTGAAAAACACCTCAAAAATTCAATTGTGAGGATGGTTGCAAATTTACAATATTGAAAAGCCATCATACAATCCCTAGTCTTGGAAATTGAAAAACACCCCAATAATTTCAATTGTGAAGATAGTTACAAACTCACAATCTTGAAAACGCATCATAGAATGCCTTCATCCTTAAAACTTTGTTGTTTTAATTTTCATAATCTTTAATTAAGTTAAATTTGGTTTGTCTTTTATCAATGGACCCCATCTCTTTTGTGACTGTGTTTTTCTCTATAATCAATTTATAACTCTTTATTAAATTTTTAATTAATTTATTTTTATATCTTTTTATATTGGTATTTCTTTGTTTATAATCTATTTATTTGGTATCTCATGATTCCGCTTTAAAAATGGTTGGAAAAAGTATTATTTTTAATTTAATTAAAAGTTTTATCATTCTCACAAAGTCTATTTAATCCAAAAAAAGTATTTACTGTTGTTTATATTTATTTTAATAATAATATTAATATTCCCTACCTCCCTTTGGATTTGAACCTGTGACCTCTTAAGTTTTTAACCATTCTCCACACGGGTTCCTTCAAATTTCAAATGGTTACCCTGTAACTTTTACCCTATAAATTTACTCAATAGTATTATTTTCTTATTCTTTAGCTTCATTTGTCCGTGATGATGGGTGGAATATCCACTCAAAATGTTGGACGTTTCTTAACCACCCACACAATTCATATCTATAAAGTCTCGAAGTTTTCTATGTAACATAAAAAAAAAACACTAATCACTTATTCATCAACATCCTCTTGAGCTTTAGCCTTTGCAGTCTTGGTATTGTCAATGGTATCTAGCCTTATAATTAATCATATAGAGATATAAGGATCATTGGATGTTGGGATCCTATTACTGGGTAGATAATGTCCCAGCATTCAAAGTTAGAGCTTGTTTAGACAATCCATCAATGCAAACATTATGTTCTTTATATATATGTTGGAAATACAATTTTGAGTTTTTTCTTTCCAAATCCTTAATCTTTCCAAACACTCGATAGAGGGTCAAATTGTGAAGATAACTTTCCCCTTCAATCCAATTGATGACTCCCTTAAAGTCACCTACGACCTAAATTTGCAAAGCCCTATTCTCTATACATAACATTATCAACATCCATGAAGAGAGTAAATTCCACCTACCCCACATTTCCCAGATCTTGTTTGGCTAATTCCATCAAAGTAACCCTAAGTAATGGATCTATCTATATGTAGATTTACAATCACACTTGAGACTTTTGCATTCTTGATTTCCACACTCCCCCATACGCATTTTTTATTTGATGAATAACCTAGTGAGGAGTAATGTCCTTGTTCAAAAAAATAATTTCATTCCTAGCTAGCCAAAGGGCTCAAGAGACTACACGGGTCAAGGCCACGCGAACTTTTAATACCTTGACCTTGAACCAATTCTCTCAACTATGTACCACGGAGATTTCTTGTTGAAAACCCAGACCTCCATTGAATGACAATGTTTCATTCCATGTCTAATCTGTGAAGGGACAATGTATCAACAAGTGACGGATGGTTTCATCATCTTTTTTACACAAGACACATTCATTGGCCCTACCATGCACTTTTCTTACATACTTCCTAAGTCAAAGCTTTGTTAGATAAAATTAATCGTTAAAAAGTTAGGTTTTTAAAGGAGCTTTTATCTTCCAAATGAGCTTCCACCACCACCCATGTTTCCCTGGGTCCTCCTCTAAAATAATTGTCTTATATCCTAAATGTGTAGTATATCTTCTTGAAAAACTCTTTTTTGAGTAGATTAGCTCACCTTCTTCATATCTCAACCTTATAACACTCTACTTGTGTTATGTTGTTACCTTGCATATCTTTATCTATTTCACTTTTTACCATTATGGCTTTTGCTTTCAATGTGTGCAATTTGTGGCACTTGCTCAAAGTAAAGTCAACCCTAATTACAAAAAAAATGGGGAGCCATTTTCATAAAAAGGCTTAAAGTTAGACAACCATTAGATAGGTCCAAGACTTCTTTGAACTTGGTACCTACTTTTTCAACGACTACAACTAGTCCAATGCCCGTGAATAGTGGAGAAATCATTGTGATTGTTGTATCTTAGGGGGCAACTCCCCTCGTGTTGATTCTCAAGCATAGTTTTTCTTTTGGCACTGGGAAGATGATACATGAATTAGATTCCTTAAAAATGATTAAAGGGTTTTAGTGTTGTTGTCTTCACCACATGCAAAGAATTAACTAATAGTAATAAATATATGAGTGTTGGCACAGGGGCAGACCCAAGGTTCAACGCTTCAACAAAACACCAACAAAACCCTAACTATCGGTCCTTTCGGCAACACCTGCGAAGTAGATGCAGTCTCACCCGAGGTAGAGGTAGGGGTGGTTACAGGACTCAGATGTCTCCAACCCTAGCTGGGACATAGATATGTGATTGTAACACCTTAACAAAGCACTTAGCAGTTATAGATCGTTAGTATTCAGCCTTAAATTACAGTGCAGGTAAACCCTAACAACAGATCATGTCACATACCCACTATGGAAAATCATTATTTTTCGTTGATTTCTCAACGATCAGAATCCCTGAAGTCCTACGGGGCTTAGCACAGGCTAGCTCTTTCCTTTTTCCACCTCCATGTGGTTGTAGTTCACGACTATGGGCCAAATCAGCACGACATCTTTTCGCACTTCGTGACTCAGTGCAACCGGAACGTCGAGTCGCTCGACTCTGCAAACCCCGAAGCTTGAAACAACGAAACGACGAACCCCAACGGGGCTAGCGAGAGGCAAGTTTCTCTCTTGGGGTCTTGTCTACGTGACCCTATACTGTGTCCATGTGCTTAAGCCAACCAAGAGCTTATCGGCTTTTCGCGATTCGGGGAATCGCGATACACGACTTCTACCTTTCCCCATTCAAATCCCCAAAACTTCCGAGGTCTCCAAAGTTTCCCTCCAAAGGGAGATCTACGGCCGTAAGCCTCCCCTGATCCAACGGTATGGATCCTTTCGGGGTTTCGGTACTCGGGAGTTCGAAATGCAACGACTCCAAGACTCTCCATCATTCAAATCTCCGAATTTCGATATGGAAAGTCATGTAAGAGATCGACGACTCTTAGGAGCGTGGATCCAACGGTCCACAGGATTTTAGGTATCGGGATTTCGTGACTCGCAAAGGCAAGGTTTCTTGCCTTTTGGTTCCCTGAATGTCGAAACGTCAACCGGCAGCCACGTGTCCCTTCGATGGACGGCAGCGACCCTCAACCAAGATCGACGGTTGTGGTCTTTTTGGGATGACCAACGGTCACGATCAAATCCCGGCTTTTCTCAATCTTAATCACACCTCACGCCATTTCGAGGCTTCAGTGATTAGAATTTCGCGACTCGCGAAGACAAGGGTTCTTTGCCCTTTTGTTTCTCGAGTGTCGAAACGTCGAAGCACTTACCAGCGGCCACGTGTGCTCTATAGATGGACGGTCCAGGCACTTCCATGGACCATGGGGTCTATGGTCCCAATTCTTTCATCTCTTGCAAGGAAAAAAGGGGGTCGTGGCATTAATGCCTGTGTCTCTTTCTTAAATCAAACGGTCATTATGGACCTTGGGATCCTTTGAAGGGATCCTGTTCATGCATTGCTTGCAAAGGTAGAGAGGGGTCGAGGAATTATCATCCACGTGTCCTCCCTCGGATGAATGGTCCTTGTTGTTTCGCGATTTCGGGACTTGCGACCCCCAGTGACGCAAATCCTTTGTCAACTTGAATCCCCGGTATCCGAAATACCGATGGACTCTCAATCTATGCCATGTGTTCTTCACAGATGGACGATCTAGATCTATATCGGGACTTTCACCATGGAGTGTCCCAATCCCTTGTCAGCAGAACTCCCGGAATCCCGAATTTCGAATCCCCGATACCGACTCCTCTCTCGGGACTTTCGCCCTTGTTCACGAGGGCTTAACCCTCATGCATCTCTTAACAGATCCAACGGCTGTCAGGTTTTTCTAGCTAAGATATGACGGCTCAGATCTGTCCCACGTCGCGCACTCTCCCACTACTTCCTGGATGTGGAAAAATCAATGGTCCAGATGTTCTCATGGACCTTGGGGATCTACAATCCCGATCTCTTCGCTACCCACGAAGGCACAGAAAGACAAAGTGGTAAGGCATTTAACCTTCTAATTTCTCCTACCAATCTAACGGTCATGGGTGACCACAGATTTCCCGACGGGATCTCCTCCGTTGATTAACACCTATTCAGGGTTAAGGCGTTTAACCCTCCAGTTTCTTCTTCCGATTTGACAGTCATGAGTGACCACCGATCTCCCGATGGGATATCATCCATCGATTTGATACTTATCAGGGATTTCTTAAGGCCTTGCACCTTCACATCCTTTTTTCAGGTTCTTGGTAAACCTTTCCAAGGGGGGGATCTCTGTGAAGAGATCTATTCCGGGGCATTCCTGGAGACAGATAAGGGGAAACAAATTCTCGAGAATGGACTGGAAGTCTGACTTGGTTCAACTTATGCATAATTAAATTCATTTATCAACATAAGCCATGCGTGGTTTTTCTGTTATAAGCATACATCTACCATTTCTTATCAAAACACTGCACAGACATTCTTATATTGTAATCATTCACAATTTCACAGTTTATGAGCATATATGTCAGCATATGAATTTCAAGATGCAATATGTAAAACACTTATTAGAAATAACACCAGAAGTGAGTGCAACTACTGAGAGGGGTGCTCGTTTCCACCCAACCGTAGGCTCAGCGACTCCCAACGGATTTACCACTAGCCACCCCCGAGCTGAGACCACGATGTTGTGAGATTGTGTCTTTGTTTGCCAGTGACCAGGAGCGAAGGTTACTCTCCTTCCTCTCTGCTATCACCCCCTCTGCATATCACCAGAGTTCTCTTTCTCCCCTTGCGTCGTCCCCCTCAATCGCTTCTCCCCCACGCCTTATCCTCTTGCAAGGTTGTGTGTGGTGCGATTTCCCTCACGCTGGTTAGGCCTAACGGCTCTACGGATAGGCGATTCACCTCCCCATCCCTCATTAATTCCTAAGGAGCCATCTACCTACCAGCATGCGAGACATTTTAATTCGGGGTCAACGAGCCACTTTTGGTTCTCCAGGCCAATGGAGTCCAAATACGGTATTGATTTTCGGTGGAAGTTAACGCCACCTTTCCAGGTGCCTTCCACCGCCTTTCTGCAGCCATCGTGGTCTCTTTTCCAGCATATCCCCTTTCAGCAGTCCTGCAATATAAATTCATAATACTTTTCACATTCATCGACCTTTTCCACAAGGTCCATTCACATCACATATTCACATTTCTGAGTTTGCCACAGTTCTTGGCCAGTCCAGTTATTTTTACAAACTGGGGGAAACAGCGTGTTACAATTCCCTCCCCCTTAAATGAACATCGTCCTCGATGTTCTTATCTTTTAATCATGAATTGCATGTACAGAAGTAAACAAAATCGGATATGTCTGTTTCATGGCATCCTCCATTCCCATGTAGCCTCATCTGGGCCAAAATGTTTCCACTGCACCTTGACTTGTGCAATGGTTCGGTTCCAGAGTGGGGTTTCCTTTCTGTCCAATATGCATTGGGGTTCTGGTATAAATTCTCCCTCCGGTTCCACCTAGATCACAAACCAGTCAATTATATGATTAGCATCACATACATATTTCTTCAGTAATGAAACATGGAAAACATTATGTGCTTTTACTGTGGGAGGAAGTGTTAGCCGATAGGCTACAGGTTCCACTCTATCTAGAACCTCAAAGGGTCCACAATACCAGGGTGTCAACTTGGCACAAGCTCCCATTTTCAGGGAACTCCTTCTAGGCTTAATTCTGAGATATACATGGTCTCCCATTTTGAACTCTCTTGGAGTTCTCTTTTGGTCGGCATAACTTTTATGTCGGTTCTGAGCGACCTTCAGATTTTGTTTTATCTGAGTCACTTGTTGTTCCATTTCTTTCAACATATTGGGTCCAATAGAAATCCTATTTACAGGGTTACTCCAGCTGACTGGAGTATTACACTGCCTACCATAGAGGACCTCGAAGGGACTCATCTTTAAGGATGCTTGGTAGCCGTTGTTGTAGGCAAATTCTACCAATGGAAGGTAGTCTTCCCATTTTATGGGTTGATGCATTACATGCATCCTTAACATATCCTCTAATATTTTATTCACTCTTTCTGTCTGTCCGTCGGTTTGAGGGTGATAGGTGGTGCTAAACAACAATTTGGTCTCTAAACCAGCCATCAGTGATTTCCATAAATTGGAAGTAAATTTTGTGTCTCTGTCAGACACTATCTCTTTCGGCATACCGTGTAGTCTGAATACCTCTTTCATGAATACCTAGGTGATATCTATCGCCTTGCAGGTCGATTTGATGGGGATGAAATGAGCATACTTGCTCAGTTTATCCACCACTACCATAATGGCGTCATTCTGTTTGGTTGAAGTTGACAATCCAATGATAAAATCCATGGAGATGGTTTCCCATTTCCATTCTAGGATTGGTAAAGGTTGCAATAATCTTGCTAGGTGTCGATGTTCTGCTTTAACTTGCTGACACTCTATGCATTTGGCTAAGTACTCGGCTATGTCTTTCTTCATTCCAGGCCAATAAAATTGTCTTTTGGTGGTAGTGATCATTTTCTAGTATCCTGGATGACCGGAATAGGGTCTTTTATGTAGTTCATCCAGTATGAAACTCTTCAAGTCATCACAATTTGGAATATATAGTCCATTTATGTAGGTGAACAGACCTCCTTCGGTCATCTGGTAGCCTTCATATTTTACTCTGGTGGGTTCTCACTGTAGGTACATGGCCACGGTCTAGACGAAGGGATTTGTTCCTTGTGCGTTTTTTATTCTTTCCTTGACTTTTGTCTCACAGGTGCTCACCGCTGCCAGGTGAATTGTTTTCATACTTCTAATAAGGGCGTTGGCCACCCTATTTTCCCTTCCTTTAATGTGTTTGATTTCGAAGTCAAACTCGCTAAGGAGGGCCATCCACCTAGCTTGTCTAGCATTGAGCTTTGGTTGGTCAAACATGTATCGCAATCCACAGTGATCTGTCATAAGTACAAATTTTCTTCCCAGGAGGTAATGCCTCCACATTTTCAAGGCATGCACTATGGCAGCTAGTTCTAGTCCTAGATCCTCCTTCCCCAAGCTAGATTACAGCACAAAGCCTTTACACAGTCTCTTACAGTCACTTGCACTTAGCTCTGTAAGTTCTCAACATAGCATGCACAAAGCATTTACAATCTGCACTTGGCACTTTGGCTAGGTACCAAGCCTCCCCCCCCCCCTTTTTTACATCGCCTAGACTTCTATTTATACATTACAAAAAGGGCCTAAACATGGGTAAACCCATGGTCCGACATCCCCATACTCGTTACATAAGCCCAAAACCCAAAATCCCCAAACAAGGGGTCGAGATCCCACGATCTCCGCTTCAACTTGTGCTCTACCTTCGACAGCCTGTCGAAGTCCCAAAATAGGTCAAGCATGACCAAGGATCCTCAAAACTTGGTCAAGGGCCAACAGGCCCCCAACACTCACCTGTGACTTGTCCCGAATCACTTTGGTCTGGGTAGCTCTGCTTCAAAAGCCTCGAGCTTGGCTCGAGCTGCTTCGACCTATTGTTGCGCCAAGGCCTCTTGCTCGATGAACTCCAGGATAACTGCTTCATTGACAGGTCCCTCTAACCGTTGTTCGACTGCAGTGACTACTTGTTCCAACTCTGCTCCTCAGCCTTCAATCTCCTCAAACAGTTGGCACGCTTCGTCCTAGACTGGTTGGAGCCTCTAAGTCACTTCCACGACTTTTCTCTGTATGGTGTGGACCTATTGTTGAGCAGTGTGTTGTTCCTGGGATTGCTTCATCCTTTCAACTACTAATAGGAGCTTCAACTGTGCCTGTACTGTCGCTTCTTGTTGCTTTGCCTCCTGGAGTTGTGACTCCAGTGCCTTTAGTTCAGGGTCTTCAGTAAGTCGCTCGTAAGTTTGTGCACTTCTACTGCTAAGTTGTTTACATTCTAGACCGAGTGCTCTGATTCAAACCTTATGAGGGGTCTGAATCGGTGCAGGATGTTTGGCATCATATGAAGGACAACCCCAATAGCCCTCTTTAACTGGAGATAGTATGTGTGGAATATTGCGTTCAACTGCCATTGTTTTCCCATATCGCTCGAGTACTATAGTGTGGTGAACTTCGCAACGAGTGGCTCAAATGGCTCAATGTCCGAGAAGATCACACCTTTCGACATCTCCCAAGCAGTAAATGCTATAAGGATCAACAACCAGCTGAAATGGAACTCATAGCCCTGATCCTGAGCTTCACGGGAATCCAATTCTAGCTAGTTGACTAAGTACTTCACCTAGTTCATTTGGAGTCCTTTTACACATTTTCCGGCGAGGTCAACAATGAACCTTGTGACCTGCGTAGGTCTATTTTTTCTCACCATATTTCCTGCGATCAACTGGAAGGCTAGGCGCACTGTGCCATTCTGGATGGAATCTACCTTGTAGCCTCGCGTCCCCTTTTCTATATCGCCATAGCTATCCTTAATTCTCTGTGCCAGGGCATGGTCTGCAACCTTCCTTGGGTAGAAGTCTTTTGGGTCTGGTCCATGCATGCTCAGTTCGGTGATCCTATGGATCAACGTCAGATTGACTATGATGTGTCTGTCTAGCCATAGATAGCCTCCATGGTAGCACGATAGCAGGAGCTTAACACACGCGTTAACCTCTTGGTGCCTTCCAAAATGTGGAATCTTCATCACATTCAAGATGGTGGACTACGCGAGGTTCATAGTCCATGGTTGGGGGATTATTTTCGAGTTCTTCCCCTTCATCCTAATCAAGTATCTGTGAGGAGCGAGCATATTGTGGTTCTTGCGGTCCCCTAGGTTGAAGTCATTGAATTTTAATGTCGTGATCTTATCCTATTGTGTTCTAACTGCACGTATCCCCTTCGGGAGGTACACAATAACTAGGGTGTAATCAAAGTCTCTAGGGACACTGTCATGATTCACTGTGCCAGCCAAAGGCTGGATGTAGTCAGGCAGGATAGTCGGGATTAACTTCGCATTCGCCAAGTCATCTCGATGCTTGGTTCTTTTCTCGACTGCAGCTCGGGATGGTTCGGATCCGCGAGCAGTCGATGGAGAGGATTGCACTCCTCTCATGGACGAGGCTTGAATCCCTGTGAACATTACTTTTTCGGCCATTAGATCGATTAAAACTTCTTCAATCGACTTCTCTATGGTGTTGAGTTCATCTGACATGCATGCTCTCAATCAGATAACTCGGGTCAATGACTGGATGTTCAACACAATAGATCAGGTGGTGAAATCTCAGTAAACACAGCACTGTAGCAATGAGTTGGCTTGGATACAATTCATAAAAGTGTTTTTGGTGCAACAATCGACACAATAAGTAGATAGTGATGTAACAGATCTCTCCAACAGGCGAGAGGCCTTCATCAATGCGGTTCTGTTTGTTGCGGCGCGGTCCCAACAGTCTGAAGACGAGCTTTCTGGTCATAATTGTTGTTCTAATCATTCGGGGGCGTCGGTCTAATGGTCATAATGCCTCCAATGGTTATATTGCTTCGCCATGGCAAAGTGTCATGTTGTGTTGTTCTGATATCCTGGCGAAGTTCCATTTTTGCAAGCCTTCCTTCTGCGAAGTCCCCTCTGGAACCTTCTGCAACTTTTCTATCTTTGTTGTCTTCTTACTGAGCTTTCTAGCCTTCTTCCCTGTGATCTTCGTCTTGGTATTCCTCTTTCCATTCTGATTCTTATCTCCTTTTGGCATAGTAACTTCACGCTGCTGAGATTCTTTCGTAGGGTTCAAGGGAAATACTTCTTCTCTATCTAGGGTAGGTGCTCCACTCTTATGTTAGTCTTCTTGTGTTCTTTCAACTTCGACATCCAAGTTTCTGGTTCTAAACAACTTCGATCTGTTCTCCTGTTCTTCAATCAAGTGCGCTATCTTCCTAGTCATGAAATATTTTAATTCTTGCTTCTTTTGTTCTAAGGCTTCCTCTTCTTTTCTTTTGGCCTGGTCCTTCTCAATCCAAGTTTTTCCTAGTAACATAGCGAATGGGGCGCTGTTCTCAATAAATTTAACAACCTCAAAATATTCCTCTGTCGAAGTTCCATGAGCACTCATAGGTATCCGGGCGAGTCTTCCACATAGGGTTATTATCTTTCCTCTAAATAATCATATTCCTCCCACTGAAGGAATCATAGCAGACTTTCCTAAAATTTCCCAGGTTCTTTATGTGATGATATTCACCTATGTTTCCTTATCCAGAACACAGTCAATGTCGAAGTCTCCTATTCTTGTTTCTATGCACTCTTTTTCTTTGAAGATCTTTGATAATTTGACATTTATGTGATCATTCATGGTTTCTTTCATTTGTAGCAATACATTCTCTGATTCTTTCTGGGCTTCTGCCACAGTCTTAGTTGCTTGATCTTCCTTAGGGTTTTCTTGTCTCATATTCATTCTTTCAACCTTAGCAATCATTCTAGGGCAATCCAAAACTTCATGGTCCATAGCTTTACAACAAACACAACTAGGCCTTCTATCAGGGCATTCCTTATCAAGATGTCCCGATCTTCTACAGTTGTAACAAACAATTAATCCTCTTTTTATTTTAAATGATCCCCAACCTTTCCTGTACTATGCACTAGGATCATAGTAGCTAACCTGCAAACAATTCTTTCTAGGATCCCACATCCATTTGTTAGTCCAAACATTCTTTCTATGCATAGGAATAATATATATTTCATCATTTCTATCAGATCTACTCATATCAAATCTTCTTTCTTCTAGTTGTGCCCTAGTTTTCAGGCTAGGACAAAAATTTATCAAACATACATTGATTCATACTTTCGAAACAAAAATTTCCACTTATCTTACCTTTTCAATCAAAACTTTTCACTGTTCTTACCTTTATCAGAGCACAAAGCTTCAATATCTTACCTCTTTTCTTCAGATCTGATTTCTCTTCTTAACACATAGCTTCACAAGTCAAGTAGAATACTGTGCACTAGGGCAACAGATCTACGCATAAAGCTTTCTCTTTTCTTTAGTTCCCAGCAGTCACAGTTTCATGTTCGTGCAACATAACCATTTGTTGGCACAGGGGCAGACCCAGGGTTCAATGCTTCAACAACACACCAACAAAACCCTAACTACCGGCCCTTTCGACAACACCTGTGAAGCAGTTGCAGTCTCACTCAAGGTAGAGGCAGGGGTGGTTGCAGGAATCAGATGTCTGCAACCCTAGCCGGGACACAGATCTGTGATTATAACACCTTAACAAAGAACTTAACAGTTATAGATTGTTAGTATTCAGCCTTAATTTACAGCGTAGGTAAACCCTATCAAAATATTAGTGCAGTGTTCACCCAGATCTAGTGTATTCAAGAACTAAGCACATTTACATAGGTTATCTCTAGCATTCATTCATATTATTCAACACTAAGCTTATCACATCAGATTCATCTAAGCATACATCAGTACACTAAGCATTAATCATATGAACAATGAAACAACCATAATGCACAAAACAACCATAACACAAGATATACGTGGTTCACCCCCAGCCTGGGGCTATGTCCACCAACTCTTTTTCTCTTTTATTGTCTTTTGTCAATCTTATACATGCACAGAGCCACGAGATCCTACTCCGCATAGGACATGAGATCTGCTCACACTTCGCTAGATCCTCCTTCCCCGAGCTAGATTACAACACAAAGCCTTTACACGGTCTCTTACAGTCACTTGCACTTAGCTCTGTAAGTTCTCAACATAGCATACACAAAGCATTTACAATTTTCACTAAGCACTTTGGCTAGGTACCAAGCCTCCCCCCCCCACTTTCTTACATCGCCTAGACTTCTATTTATACATTACAAAAAGGGCCTAAATATGGGTAAACCCATGGGCCGACATCCCCATACCCGTTACATAAGCCCAAAACCCAAAATCCCTAAACAAGGGGCCGAAATCCCGTGATCTCCGCTTCGACTTGCGCTCCGCCTTCGACAACCTATCGAAGTCCCAAAATAGGTCAAACATGACCAAAAATCATCAAAACTTGGTCAAAGGCCAACAATGAGTATTTGACAATTCTAAGGCATTTCCCTTCTTGTGGATTCTCAAACACAATAGTCCATCTAGAACATGGGAAAATAGATATGAATAGAGTCTTTAAAAAAAAGGGAACGAGTTCATTGTTTTTGCCAAACACATAAAAGTGGTTAATGATAATAACTATGTCAACAATTTGTTTAATTATAGTTTTGAGAAATTTAAAGAAAATAAGTAAAAAAAGGAGAAGTATGATCATCTATTTTGATAAAATAAAAACGCATAATCAATTTTATAATTAGATACTCAAACTTAACAAAATGAATAAAAATTGAATACTAAATGTGAATAATTGTATAAATAAGTTTTTTTTTTTTTTAAATATGATTTGCAAAAAAGATATTAAAAAAACAACTTCAAAGGATAAACAAATCGCATGCAAATGTAAATTATTAAATAAATGAGTAACACTCTTAAATTTAGTAAATGCTATTTTTATTATTATTAAAAAGATCTTTTTGGTATGTTTAATAACTTTCTTGAAATTTCTATGTTTTATTGCAAATGGATTGAAAATTGTTTATGGGTCATTAATTAGTTAACAAGATTGTGGTAAGGTAAGTTATTCATTAAGGTTTTTTAAAGGTATGGATAAACATTTGGTATTAGGGGTAATTTTTTAGTACTATTTGGTGAAAGAGTAATCATCTTGTAATAATTTGGTGAACAAAAGTTAATCTTAGGACGACTCAGAATTTAACTTTGCCATGACTAAAAGAGTCGCACTAACAAGAACTTTATCCAATGATTTGCTTAAGCATGGATGTGCAAATTTGGTTGTTATATCATAGGTGCATACTAGTGCAAAACCCTCACTACAAGAAGCACATTGCAACAGTCAAGATTTGGTGTGGCTAAGAGTGGCAATCGGTATTGTGTTGGAGATGCACTAATAATCCTAATTGTGTAGTGTCAATGTTATGACTAGCTCATGTAGGTAGGATTTCAATTATGCCAATATATTGGTGTGCTACCTTAGTGCACTGATATTTGTTACAAACACATCATTCCAAAACATGCAAGCACACTGGGGTGGACAGACAACTTCCACACATAATGCCGACAACAACAAATAAATGTATTATTTCTCTACATCTTGGTCTTCTCTCAGAGAATATAGACATATGATTGTAATGAACATAAATCACTATAAAGCATGATAAACCTACATACCTACAATGCACACCAAATATGAGCATAGAGCACAATACCCAAAAGTATTATTATGATGAGTTACACAACAACTCCTTAGATATTAGGAGAAGAACTCTAAATGCCCAAAATACATTCCAATATGATAACCATGAATTACTGTGTAATCTTTGATACTATTGACTTTTTAAAAATAATTTTTTTCACCCATTGCCCATGTAAACCCACTACAATGAGTTTTCTGTGTGATTTTATCTCATTCCAATTTCTGTTATAGTGTTAAATTTTGCTAGTGCAATCTTATTTAAATCAATTGGTATCAAAGTGTTGTTTTGCACATAGTTATTAAAGTTTATGCATACCATATGGTGAAGACTTGTTCTCAAATGAAGAAAGAGTAAAGCACCATAAACAAAGTCACATTAAATTGCTTAAAGGAGAAAGTTTCAATCTCACTAGCAAAGTTGTGAACATGGATGGAAAAATGGTTAATTTCACTAAATTCCTGCAAAGTTTAATAACCTTCATCACAACAAAAATGTAGATGGTTATTGATCCAGACTTATGAGGGAACAAAATGAAACACAGAAATAGGACAAAAACATAGAGATACAATAATAATCAATTTCTATTAAAGAATGAAATATGCAAAGACTGTAAAAGACAATACATAGTGAAATGAACTCGCTAGAATGGTGGTAGCTTATCTCTGAGATGAGATGTGAAGGCTACATGCATTCGTAAGAAGATAATTACAATGAGGCCAAAAAAGACCTTTTAACATAAAACATCAATGAGAAAACCCTAAACATCTGAAACCCTAACCCCGGAAGATGAAATGCCAAAAGGTTTGTGGGCCCCAAAGTGGTTAGTTGATACGTCAACTTCCCAAGGACATTACTTTTGCATACGATCTTCGTTTGGGGCTGTTGGCCCTCAACCAAGTTTTGGGGAAACTTTGGTTAGTTTTGGCCCACTTTTGGACTTCGACACGTTGGTCAAAGTAGAAGCGCCCAGGTGGAGTTGAGATCACAGATCTCACCTATTTTGAGGGTTATGTGGACCCAATAAGGGGCCCTCTAGGGTTTTGTAACGAGTTTATGGGATGTCGGCCCATGGGTTTTCCCCATGTTTAGGCCTTATTGTAAGATCTTATAAAGTATAAATAAAGAGGAATGTATTGTAGAAGGAGGTAGTTCTAAGAAGTGATTTGTGCAAAGGAATGTATGTGGTCGAGGCTTTGTGCTCGACTGTGATTTTGTAGAAGGTGTTAAGTGTCGTGATAAGAGATTTTGGCTCCATGCATTTGACCTAGTTTTGGAAGGTGAAGAAGGAGGATCTAGTGCTTAGTGCGCAGATCTCTTGTCTTAAGCAGAGTTCGACTCTGTGGCTTAGTGCACAGGAGTGACTGGATGTAAGATTTTGGCAAATAATAAAGAGGCAAAGCAGTTTGTGGACATAGCCGCACCCTGGGGCGAACCACGTATATCTGGTGTCTCATGGTTTGCTTTGTGCAGTGTTATTTCTGTTATGCATTTGCTTAGTGCTTTGATTATGATGTGTAACAAATGTATATTTTGTTGCTTAAGTATTTTGCTTATGTTAAAGACTAAATGAATGCTAGATCTAACTCACAGTGCTAAGTGCTAAGTGCTCAGGGTGCATAATCACTTGTTGTTACTGCACATTATCTATCTTCGATTATGCTTTGCGATGTTAATAAGGTTAATAAACTAATAAATGTTCACTTCCTAAGCATTAACAAATTATTATGTGAAGTGCTCTTATCACAGATTTGTGTCCCAACATGGTTATAGACACCTACGTCCTGTAACCCCCTGCCTCTACCTTAGGTGAGACTTCGCCTGCTTCGCAGGTGTTGTCGAAAGGGTCGGTAGTTGGGGTTTTGTTGGTGCATTGTTAAGCGTTGAGCCCTGGGTCTGCCCTTGTGCCAAAAAATGGTTATGTTGTCGGGACTTGAAACTGTGATTGTTGGGAACTGAAGTAAAGAAAAAAAGAGAAGCTCTGTGCGTAGATCTGTTGTTGAAGTACACAATAATCTACTTAACTTGTGAAGCTTTGTGCCAATAAAGTAAGTTGTTCTGAAGAAAAGAGGTAAGATCCTAAAAGAGGTAAGATTTGTGCTTTGGTAAGAGAAAGATAAGTGAAAATTTTGTTTTGAAAGCATGAATTTAACTATGTTTAATAGATTATGTCCTAGTTTGAAGGCTAGGGCATAGTTGAAAGAAATATTTGATTTGAATGAACTAAATGAAGAAAKATATGTTATCCCTATGCATAGAAAGATTTTTTGGACTGATTAGTGGATGAAGRAACCTAGAAAGAATTTTTGTAGACTCTAGGTCCAGCACTATGATCCTAGGGGAAGTGCGCAGTACAGAAAAGATTGGGGAACATTTAAGAGAAAAAGAGGATTGAMTTTGTGTTATAATTGTAGAAGGTCGAGACATCTTGCTAAGGAATTCCYTGGGGTAGGCCCTATTTGTCTTTTTTGTAAGGTTGTTGGTCATGAGGTTGAGGATTGTCCAAGGATTATTGCTAAAGTTAAAGGGAGGGACATAAGACAAGAAAATTATGAAAAGAGTTAAGAGACCAAGGGTATGTTAGAAAGTCATAAAGAGAAAAGATCAGAGGAAGTTCAAAATATGTTATTACAATTGGAAAAAATGATGGATGTTCGTAAAGATGTTAGTTTACCAGAAAGCCCGAATGAAAAACAACACATAAGTGCAAGAATAAAAGACTTCGACATAGACTGTGTCTTAGATGAAGAAACAAAAGTGAATGTTATGACAGAAGAAACTTGGGAAGTTTTGGGAAAACCTATTGTGGTACCTTATTTAGGAAGGATAGGCTTGTTTAAGGGCAAGATGATAAATTTATGTGGAAGAGTAACTACTATACCTATTATTGTTCATGGAACATCAACTAAAGAAGAACTTGAAGTCATTAGGTTTGTTCAGGACAACGCCCCTTTCCCATTTTTGTCAGGTAAGACTTGGATTGAGAAGGATCAGATCAGAAGGAAAGAAAAGAAAGAAGCTACATAAAAGAAAAATCAAGAATTAAGGGATTTCATAGCGAGGAAAATAGACAAACTAAGAGAAGAACGAGAGGATAAGTCGAAACAACAGAGAAAAGTAACAACACAGGAGGGACAAAAAGAAAAGGAATTATCTATCAAGGTTGAAAGAATGAAAGAAGGCTTGAAGGACCTATCTATCGAAGAGAGAAGTGTGCCCACTCAGGAAGTGTTAAGAAAAGGGATATTAACTTTAGAACCTTTGAGGGTACTTCAAAAGTGCAAAGCCACTATGCTGGGGGAAGATAAGAATAAAAATGGAAAGAGGATTCCAGAAACAATTAAAGAGACTTAGATAACAAGAAAGAAGGCAAGGAAGCTCGATAAAAAGAAAGCTAAGTTGGAAAAGCTACAAGAAGTTAAGGAAACTAGATGGAAGACTTCACAGACTGGAACCTCGCAGGAGGCAGGTTCATAGGGTTTGAACCTTGCTGGAACAACAGGTCCATGCAGATTTGGACTTCGCCCTGGTGAAGTTATATAACCATTGGAGGTGCCCCGACCGTTAGAATGACGCTCCATAATGGTTAGGAAACACATTTAAGGGTTTATAGATTGCTTTTGGATGTTGAGACCGCACCATAACGGCTAGATTTACATTAATGGAAGTGTTTAACTCTAGTTCCTATCCATTGGAAGATCTGTCATGTTGCCCCGCTTATTTAACTTGTTGATCGTGGCACTGGGACCACTTTTTGCTACCCTTGATTGATTGAGCTAAGCCGAGAATTGTCCAAGTGTCGAACTGTGATTTCTATTGTTATCTGAAAGTTTACCTCACCTGTCTGTTTATCTATCCGCTGTATGTTAAAATTTAGAACGTCGGGCGAACCTAGCGACTTGGAGAAGTCTATCGAGTAAGTTCTTAGGAAAATCATGGCCTACAGACCTGTATATGAAGGTATTCAGGCGTCGTCGACTAGGGGACTGAGTTGGAGGCCCAAACAGTGTCGAGCACCTCGCGGGAGGTGCATGACCAGAGGGAGGAGTTCGCCAAAAACACAATAGAAACTATAAAATCCCTTGCCATGGCATGTAAACAGTTGAGTGATAGAAGTGCCTAGATGTATGAACACCTCACCAAGGATTTAGAGTTAAAGAAACTAGAGGCTTAGTTATAGGAGGTGCAACAACAAACATTTTCATTGCAGGTGTAGATTAAGCTACTCACGGCAGTAGAAAGGATGAAGAGATCCCAGGAGAAACTCACAGTACAACAACAAATTACTGCCCTCTAGGGTAAGGTGATGGAAGCAACACAGAAGTTACAACCTATGCAGGACTAAGCTTGCAAGGTGTTCGAGGATATCGATGGCCATGTGATCTAGGTGGATATCAGTGGCCACCCACCTTTTCTAAATGGCTCAAAACAGTTTTCTGGCCATTTTGGCAATTTACTATTTTTAGCAGGTTTTGACTTCTGGGGCCATTTTGAGGGTCC
>JZKD02S1677074.1:0-11153 GCA_000966675.3 Picea glauca | reverse complement strand
TGGGAAATGTAATCGACGATAGACGATAGGGAATCCAACCATGAGGGCATCGAGTAGGCATCAGGTGCCAATAAATGTGGGTTGTTTGGAGAGGGAGAGGCAGATTGAATAGCTATGTATGCGGCCTCGGCTGGGCTAAGTGGCATAGTGTCACCGAGCACATAGAATTCCATAGGAACAGGTACAACCCAAGGATCAGATGATTCCAAGGATTGATAAGGCATAGTCGAGATCATATTGATGGTGGCAATATGATGCGCGGTAGGTGGAAGTGGTGTAGGCAAATTACCCATAAGGCTAGAATCTTTTAACAAGCCAACACCAACACTTTCATATGTAATTGGGTGGTCTCCCAAAAAATGAATGTTGTTGGTGATAGGGGCGTGAGCGTCGGGTGTATAGAAATCGAGTTGATCGACAATGACAATTTTGCCTTTATGGGGGAATTGTACACATTGAAACACCAACGAGGTGACAACAGTCATAGCTTAGAACCAACTTCTTCCAAGTAGTAGGTTGTATTCGAGGGGGGCATCGACCACCTCGACATTAACGATAACAGTTTTTCCGCCCAACTGAATGACTAAGGATTGTAATAATTCGTGAGGATGAAAACCTCGTCCATCGAAAGTGCGTAACATGATAGGGGATTTGTTAAGGGTAGGTGATTTTAAGCCTTTCCAACAAGCTAAAGACATGACACAAGTAGATTCTCCCTCATCCAAGATAGTTCGGTGGATTTGTTGATTGTGAACAACAACATCGATTTGGAAAGCTAGTTGGTAGGAGAGTCATGGTTGATGATCATCCAGGTTAAACGTGAGGTTATTTGATGACTCACAATCAAAAGTGCCAATAGCAGCTAAGAGCATTCTACGTTGGTTGGGACAGTGTTGTAGAACTTCCAAGGTGGACATAGCACATGGTGCTTGAGCCAAATCTTCAACAATGTTGTAGTTTTGGGCAACCCGTGAATTAGGATTGAAGGTCAATTTCTGGATGGTGCTCTTAGGAGGGCGTAAGATGGATTCAAGTGAAGGTTTCTCAATTTGAAGCGACCCGGATGGAGGGCTAACAGATGGAGGACTAACAGAAGATGGTAACGGGTCTGGTACGGAACCATTAGTAGTCTTCGGCTTATCAGGTTTAACTGGCATGTCATATGTTGCAGAGTGAGTGGTCAGATTAACCCCGTTAAACATGTAAATGTGGGCACTTGTCGAGGCCTCATCATGGGGTTGGTTGGAACTGCCCCCTGCGGTTGGGGTTTGGGAAACCGAAGATTGCTGTTGTGGAAAAGGATGAGTAAGCACAGTGGGTTGTGAATTTCCCTTGAAAATCTTGGCCACTTCATCATGATGTGGATAGTCTCGAGTGTAGTGATCGTCACCACAAATGAGACATGGGAATTTCGGTTTTCGTTGTGGTTGTTTTCCGGTAGCAGGAGTTTGTGAATGATTTTTTGGTTGTTTGTTGTTATTGTTTTTCTTTGGTTTATTTCTTTCTTTCTTCGTTCCCCCAAGTTGTTGTGAAGGGGTCGATTGGACCGCATTCACCTCAGAGACCTGAGTTTGAGGGGGGGTAGAAGAGGGTGCAGTCGGACTGGGAGCAGCCATTGAAGTGGGCCGCTGAGTTTTTCCAGTCGACTGGGAAGTAGATTGGGTTTTGACGGAGCTAATAACTCCATCCGGGTGCGAGGCAGATGATGGTTTGGATGGATCATTAGTGGCACGGGTAGCATTCGCTATCAACTCTTACAGAGTACCAGACTGTGAATAAACTAAGTCTAAGTACTGGGCTCGAGCGATAGCTTCTTCCTCGGTGACTACACCACCCATGGAAACATCACGAGCAATCTGGGGTAACAATGATTTAGTGAACCATTCTGCTAACAATTGGTCAGGAATGACCGCTTTGATTAGCCTTTGTCGTCGTCTCCATTCATGAATATGATCGGAGATATGTATAGAGGTTGTCTGACGAAGGGAGGTCAATAGTTCAGTACCCGTCTCGTATCGAATGGGTAGTTGGAAGTGTGTGAGGAAGGACATGGCGAGGGATTTGAAGTCGTGAAACGAAGCACATGGTAGTTCAATATACCATTTTTCTGCCGAACCCGTAAGCGTTCGTTGAAAAAGATGCAAACGTATAGAATCGTCCATGAGGGAGTTGTATGAACACCACAGATGGAAAGTCATCACGTGGTTGTTTGGGTCTTCTCTGGACTTTCCATCGAATTTTGGGATATCAGAAGGAAGTTTAGCTGGAATAGATGGCCAAACTGGAGAATGATAAATAGGATCATTCGTTAACTAAGACAAGTCTGGAAGGTCCAGGGTTGCTAGAAAAGGTAGTTGTCGGTTAACCTGTGGGTAATGCTGGTGTGGCATGGGGACACCAGTAGGGCCATACACTGGGTTATGCGGATAATTGTAACTAGTGGGCCCTCTTGTATGAGGTTGGTGTTGACCAGGGTACAAAGGATTTGAGGTGTTTTGAGAAGTATGTGCGAGCGAAGAATAACCGGATGGGTTTTGAGGATTATAAGCTGGATTTGGCATTTGTCCAAAAGGGGGTTGTTGTGGAGCTTGGGAATTGTGTCGTGCCGAGAATTGTGGGTTTCCTGGAAAAGGGATATTCCACATATTAGGTGTGGCAGACACATTCTATCCATACGGTTGATGGTAGGCTCCAGATTGAGGCTGCCCCCTAGCGTGAAGGTGCCCCCCAAATAGAAGTTGTCCTCCGGTGGGAGGATGCCCCCCAGCTTGAGGTAGAGTTCCCAGAATTTGAGAACCAGACGCAAAGGATTGACCGGTACTGCTGAATGGGTTAAGACCACCAAGACTGGTCCCTTTGGGTTGTTGGATAGGTATGGAACTTCCCGGCATAACTTGGGTAGTAGTGGCAGTGGAAAAATTCAGTGCTCTGTACCCAAAAGGGAGTGATGATGTAGGCCTTGGTGTTACTGGTGTGCCAATAACAGCTCGACTAACCACCGCGTTACCGATGGGAATGGTCGGAATGTGAGGGACCATTGTAGAATGGGCCATCTGGAGAGGAAACGTAGACCTTGGGCCAACAGACGATGCGTTCGAACCAACAGATGGTGTGGCCGTAAAAATGATGGTATCAGTAAAATGGTTTAAAGGTACGGTGTAGGAGATAGGTGCATCGACACCTACTCCTGCTCCATAAAGGTCCCGCACCATGCGTGGTGGACTTCGAACAATGTCTGCAGTCCAAAAGGGGTCATCGACTAAAGGGTTTGAATGAGACCCAGCCGGAATGTCAGAAGGATTGACGACGACAAATTCACCAACTGAATTCAGTTGGAGGACACGTCGTTCATATCCCTCCAGAATGCGGAAAGCTTCCAGAGACTTTGAAACAATTCAGAAACTCTCTAAAGGAGTGGGAAATTCTTCTTGGAAAGTTGTAGTATCTTGAACCTTGCTCTGTTGAGGAGATTCCTCCATACAATGAGGGGGTAAAGGGGTGTTCCCTTCCATATTTTCTGGAGGAAGTCCTTGTAGCCTCCGCGAACAGCGTGGAGGGTCGATGTTGGCGAAAAAGAGTCGGCAAAAAAGATCTATGGCCAACTACCGAAAAGAAACAGCATACGCTAATAAAATCTAAGAATCATAACCAAGCAAACAGGGCCTTCTCTCGATGACCGTACTATTTGGTGATGAAATCCAACGTTGCATGATCAAGTCGAGGAGGGGCGGGGATATGGTGGAACAGTTACAATGGCGAACTACTTAACAGAATTACTCCTTGGTACAAGCTTCCACGCAGTAACTGTGGATTTACCCTCCAAGGAGCCCGAGTGAGTTTGACCAATGTCTGCTCCAGGTACAGTGAGACTTCCCTTCACTGTCACCTTGTGTAAGACCCTAAAGATTATGGCCACTAAGGTTACCAATTTGCAGTTAGCCCCTGGGCGGGTACAATTGACAGTCCGATCCGAACGTATGGGCATAGTATCTAGCCCGAAATCAACTAAAAGGCTTCCACATAGTAATTGTGGATTTACCTTTAAGCGATCCCCATAATACGATCTGACCACTACAATCAGTCAAACCATAGAGGGATAATCTCCGTAGCTCACCCGAATGCGACCTTGTGCATAACCCCTATGTGAGAGGGGGATCCCAGGTAGACTTATACGATAATTGGATTTGACTCTCCCTAACTTCGGATGCTAGTGTTCATTTTGGAAAATTTGGAGAGTTATGCTCACAGCCTAATGCAAAGTACTAAGCCTAGTCTACTGTTGGTGGAGGATCCTAGAAAAGAAAATGTTTTGAACAATTTTTTAATTCATGTTTATTTTATAGCTGTTCTTTACTCAAAAGGGGTGCATGGAAGTGAAACAGATGGAATTATGACTCAATCCCAAAAATGCATCAAAGATGATAAGCAGTCATTTCTTTTCGATGAACATCTATCTAAGGGAGAGAGAGAGTTCTTTTCACTAACAAGCACTAATAAGGAATGTCCTCAGACAAATTTTCTTCAATCAAATCCTGATGTGATGCTAAAACTTTTGAGATACCTTCTAATATGAAAAATCAATTATGAAGATGTTTCTTTATTGTTCGTATATGAATAATGATTAATTCAAAACAATGCTCATCTGGCTAATTATCTTTTTGGATCAATGAAAATCAGACCAACACAAGCAAGAATCGCACAAACAAAACACCCTCTCGTTGTGATCAAAACAAGAAGCGAAAGAAAAGAAACAATCAAGGAAAAATCAAGAACTTCACACCAAAAGAAATGTCGAAGAATAATGACCTTAACTAAAACCAAATGAAAAGATCCATAGGCCTATGATGACCTTCACCAGAGTTTTTCGCTCAGTCAAAAAGGAGAGAAAGACAATGCATGGGTTTAAAACTCCAAACGACAGAAAAACTCAACAAAAATAGTGAAGAAGGCTACAAAATCCAAACAACAAGATGTTTGTTCTTCAAAAAGATAGATGTTAAAGCTAGAAAGGAAGAAGCATTGACTCACAAGGTGACCCAGCAAGAGAAACACAGAGGTAAAACCCTGAAAAAAGAAATTCTGGAAGGCTTTTTGGCCAAAAGAGGGCTGGCGCTCTGTTTTCAAGGGAAAGGAGTGTTATAGCGCTCTGTGTAAGGCACTGAGGGAGCATTGGCGCTCTGCTAACACAGGGACAGGGGCGCCAGGTTCAAAAATCTCTTAAAAGTGTCAAAAATCCAAAAATTGTAGTTGAGTCTCGATAATCAAACTGAGTGTGATGGGGTAAGGAGTCAATGAACTCATGAAATCAATCAAAGGGGGGTGAAACTGGTCTGAAAACAATCAAGGGGTAAGAAAAGTTCTATGAGGAGAAATCAAAACAAAAAGTTTTGATTTGAGGACTCCCCAGTGGAGTCGCCAGTTTCTGTTGTAGGAAAATCTTCCTGCGGACAGGTAGATTGCCTCAAAGAGCTAGACCCTAAACTCTAAGACAGAAAGTGCTTAACGTGGACACTGACTTCCTTTCAAATCTATAAAAACTAATGCATGAGAAGGAAGGATAATAGAAGTACCTCTTTATCGACGTTTGTCCCTGCACGCTTCGAGTCAAGTTCCAAACTCTCGCTCCTCGATGAGTCCTGTAGACAAACAAAGTACAACCACTTCCTACTTTATTGATATTAGCTTGAAAATAGATCTATCCATCAATGATAAGTTCATGTAAGATCAGACATGAACTATAAAGAAACAGGCCAAGCGTGTCATATTAATGAGAATAATGAAAACAATACTTACAATCGTAGATGCGAATGCGACAAATTCATCAAGTCCCCTTTGTCTAACCCTTGCTCGAAAGATCCACAACCTGGATGATAGTAGCTTCACTAATCACTCTCCTTTGGATGACTGTGTGTTTCCTATGAGATCATAGGTTTCATGCTAGCAATTATTCCCCCTTCTCATCATCAAGGAGCCTGCTTATATAGGTTAAGAGAGGCTTAACCTCTTGAGGTATCTTTAGGGTAGGTTGAGGAATTCCCTCCTCAGATCAGGGATCTTCTAATTGAACAAGGAATTTGAATGCAACTACCTTCCAAACTTGAAATATCCTTCCCTTATTCTCCTCAACGGGCCAACCACTGCCCATATTAGACAGTGCTCCCTCAAAAGGGGCATCAGGGCGCTATAGCACTCCCTAGGAAGCTTGAGGGGAGCGCCAATGCTCCAAGGATGGATAACGCTCCTTCAGAGGAGAAATTGGGTGTTATAATGATCCCTAAGACCTTATAGGGGAGTGCCAACGCTCCTAAGGCTGATACAGAGGAGCGCTCACCTTCCAAACCCTTGTTTAAGAGCTCCTTTCAGGTGATAAGAGTTCCTTGACTTCAGTTAATCATTCTTCTTCCTCCAAATCAAGTGTCTGAGTTATTCTATATGTCTCCTTGGTGTCGTCATCATGGCAGTATGCTTTGTTTGATGTTTGCGACACTTGTGAATGACATGCGACACTTGCGACAGTTGAGAGGATCATGCAACACTTACGACACTTATCAGAGTGAGCAATATTGAGGTGTGACACCTGTCTTTCTTTTCTTTCAGTTATTTTCCAAACCTTTATGTATCTGACATCTTTCTTTTTCTCTATAGAAATTTCTTCATCTCATTTTATTTCCAATCTTGCGATCTCTGGGACCTAGTCTTTGTTCACCTGTTCTTTGTGTTTTCTTATCCACACTTTCTTACATCTGATATCAATGTTCTCTTTGATGGAAGTATCGATCATGCTTCTACAATCACTAGCTATGTGTCCATAGTTATGACATTTGTAAAATTGAATGTTACGTGGGGCCACATAGATATTTATTGCTTGAACATTTCTTTTATAATCCCTGCAATTTGCAACCTTATGTCCAAATTTAGTACAATGAAAACAATGACCATAAAATAAATTTGCATACCTGGGAGTGAATGATCTTCTTTGTGGTGTAGTCCTTCTAAATTTTTGCCTGGACTAATCATGATCATGATTGAAGCTTCTTTGTGGCTTGAACATGGATGGTCTTTTTGAGGATGTATCTTCAAGAGTTTTCTTAGATTCTGGTTGACCATGATTCCTTCCTTTGAGTACTTCTGCATAACTCTTTCTATTTTCTTCATTCTTATTTTCTAGCAACCTAGAGTGCTCTTCATTCTCTATAACCAATGCAGATGTTTTTGTCTATTCAACGTTCTTGTTGAGCTTGACGATTTTACTTCTCATTTTTCCTACCGCACTTTTTATGCCCCACTTTTCCTGCCACACTTTTTTTGTCGTAGTTTTCTTGCCACAGTTTTCCTGCTGCACTTTTTCTGCTGCACTTTTCCCGCCACACTTTTTTTGCTGCAGTTTTCCTGCCACACTTTTTCTGCTGCACTTTTTCTGCCACCCCTTTTTCTATCAATAATACTTTCCCAAATAACCTTTCACAATATATATATTCAATGATATTCAATAGGTTCAAGTGTGATTAAATGAGAGAGCCTTGCCTCTTATTTATATTTTCATGTAGCATCCTGCTTTTCTTGTTTTAGGGAGTTCTCCATTAACTTTATTATTTAAATAATTAGTTTTGCAAACACTTTGACTACTTTGACCTTTTGGGCCTTCTAGATGACTCATGAGGGCTCTCCAACTTCACATGGCCATAAATTTCTAATCGTGAGAAGTTATGTGACGTTCCACATACCACCGGAAATGGCATGACATGTATTATCCATCTAGAATAGTCTTACCTGCAAATATATCAAAAATAAAACCATTATCTATCAAACAAACTTGGGTCCATTACCCAAACCTTTGTGCTATCAAAATTTGCTACGAGACTTTCTTCAAGGGTTGACATCAATGACAACCAATCCAATTAATCAACAATATCCCCCTTTGGCATTGATGGAAACACTATGATGCAATACTGAAGTCATGTCATGCAATATTGAATTCATATCACTCATGCTCCTCTTATGACCATCGCTCCCCCTAGAACCACGCCTCTGTGCTCCAAGCATTTACCTTTGCATCTGATAAATCTTTCCCCCTTTATCATCAATGGCAAAGGTATCTTTCCATCTGGGGCTACTCCCCCTAATTGAACTGTCCTTGAGGATACTACCCCTGACTGAACTCTTCCTGAAAATGATTCCCCAACCTAAACTATCCTCTTTATGGTGCTTCCTCATGTAAATCTAAGACATATAAGATACGCATTGAAAAACATTAATTTTGGAGTATAAATTACTCTGAGTCTCTGGAAAAAATACTCAAAGGCTTCCCTTGGAAGCGATTTTGTAAAGATGTCTGCCACTTGTTCTTTTGTTACCACATATTCAACTCTGATGTTCTTCTCTGCAACCTGTTCCTGTAGAAAGTGATACTTGATTGGAATGTTCTTTGTCTTGGGGTGCATCACCGAGTTCTTTGATATACTAATGGCACTTGTATTATCACAATAGATTGAAATGGGCTCATCACACTCAACCTGTATATTTTTCAGATTTTTTTTCATCCATAGAACTTGTGTAGAACAAGTTGCTACTGCAATATACTCTGCCTCGACTGTAGATAAGGATACCGATGATTGTTTCTTGCTTAGCCATGATACTAAACACTCACACAAGTAGAATACTGCTCCACTGGTGCTTCGTTGGTCATCAATGCAACCTGTCCAATCTGTATCTGTGTAGGCAATAAGTGATAGATCCTTTCCTTTTGGATACCATAATCCAAACTCTTATGTTCCTTTGAGATATCTGAAAATCCTCTTCACTGCTACGACATGCGTTTCCTTTGGTGTTGCTTGAAATCGTGCCACTTGTCCAACTGCCTGCAGTACATCTGGTCTGGATGTTGTCACATATAATAAGCTCCCAATAATTGACCTATATTGCATTTGGTCTGTAGACTCCGAATCATCATTTTTTCTCAACTTGCAACTGGTTTGCATAGGAGTGGTAACTAGTTTGCAATCTTTCATTTCGAACCTCTTTAGCATTTCTTTGATATACTTAGTTTGAGAAATAAAAATTCCTTGGTTTCTTTGACATATCTGAAGACCCATAAAGAAGGATAGTTCTCCAAGTAATGAAATTTCAAATTCATTCCTCATATCCTTTGAAAATTTATGGCTTAACCTGTCATCAATACTTCCAAAAATAATATCATCAATATAAAATTCAATTAATAAAATACCACCTTGAGTTACCTTGATGTAGAGGTTGTTGTATGCACTTCCTTTCCATAGTTCGTAGGGAGTTTTTCATTGTTGTTTTTGAGCATTACTCTGTTTTGAATGTGAACTAAAGTATGCACTACATGTGTCCAAAAAATATCTGTCAATTTGGAATCCATTAGCATTGTTCGAGCCATTTCCAGTGTAATTATCATTCATTATGATAATGTTCGTTTGTCTCTGAGCCACTCTCTGAACCAATCTATGAATCCATTCTCTCGTCCACTGTCATATATTTTTCCAAACATGCTAAGTATTCTTATGAATCCATGTCTATTGATACTGCCCAAGACTCTACTTGCATAATTGTCCATAATGTTGACCCATTTATCATTATAGTATCATGAATTCTTGATTAATCTATCAAACTGTACTTTTGCTAACTGACTGCTCTGGATTTGTCTTCCCAAACTCTGCAATCTGCTTGAATGATGGTTCTTTGGTCTTGTCACAACTATCGCATAGACTCCCCCGGTTTAATATTCATATTATCTGGGAGTCTCTAAGTTGGATGGCTCAGAACAATTCCTGCTCTGATGTGTATTCATCATCATCTTCATTGGTAGATTCATCATCTCTCTAAGCTCTGACCTCTTTCTTCCTGTCTGTGGATTCATCTTTCACTACAATGCCTGAAAGTACAATGTCTTGAACTTGTTCCTTATTTACCTGCCATTCTTTTCTTTCAGTTATTTTCTACACCTTTCTGTATCTGACATCTTTCTTTTTCTTTGTAGAATTTTCTTCATCTCATTTTATTTCCAATCTTGCGATCTCTGGGACCTGGGCTTTTTTCATCTATTCTTCGTGTTTTCTTATCCACACTTTCTTACATTTGATATCAGAGTTCTCTTTCTTGGAAGTATCGATCATGCTTCTACAATCACTAGCTATGTGTCCATAGTTATGACATTTGTAACATTCAATGTTACGTGGGGCCACATAGACATTTATTGCTTGAGCATTTCTTTTATAATCCCTGCAATATGAAACCTTATGTACAAAGTTAGTACAGTAAAAACAATTACCATAAAATAAATTTTCATAATGGGAGTGAATGATCTTCTTTGTGGCGCGACCCTTCTGAATTTTTCCCTTGATTGATCAGGATCATGATTGAAGCTTCTTTGTGGCTTGAACATGGATGGTCTTCTTGAAGATTTATCTTCAATAGTTTTCTTAGATTTTGGTTGACCATGATTCCTTCATTTGAGTACTTCTGCATAACTCTTTCTATTTTCTAGCAACCTAGAGTGCTTCTCTTCATTCTCTATAACCGATGTGGATGTTTTTTTCTCTTCAACATTCTTGCTGAGCTTGACAATTTTACTTCTCAATGTGACAACTTCTTCTTCAAGCTTCTCAACCTTTTCTTCTTTCTTCATTATCCAAGACTTCATGATTTCTTCTGTTCTTTTTTCTTCTTCAAGCTGAATTTTTAATGTGATTATTTCTTCTTCAAGTCCTTACTCTTCTTGACCAAACTCCGTCTCAAGATGTTTTAGATCGTTATTTCTTTCCTTAATATGATTTGTCAATATATTCTCTCTCATTTATGTTTCTTCCTTCTGTGCTTCTATGTTGGCTTCCAAATACTTCTTTTGATATTCAATATTTTCTTTGATCTTTCTGGATTCTTCTTGCTGACTTCTTAAGTTCTCGATGACCTATTGGGCTTCTTAAAAAATGTGAACACTTTCCTTTTGTTTCATCAATTCTTTCTTCAGTGACTTGTTTTCTTCTCTTAGTTCATCTAAAGCACTACTCAATTCTACGGTGATTATATATTCTTCATCTTTTGAATCTGTTTGTGTTAAGAACCAAATATCAATGTAGCATAGAAAAACCTCAGAAAAAGTACTCAACGCCTTGAAAAAGAGATAATTTCAG
>JZKD02S1677073.1:505038-516860 GCA_000966675.3 Picea glauca | reverse complement strand
TCGCAGCCTTGAGCTTGCCGCTGAATTTGAAATGCAGATCTAGGCTCGATGCACTATTTCTTAGGTCTTGGAGTAATGGCAGAGCCCAAAAAAGATTTTCCTTAGTCAAGGAAAGTATGCTGTGGAAATTCTGAAGAGATTCGACATGATGGACTGTAGAACCATATCCACTCCTATGGAGACGAATATGAAGTTATTGGTTGATACTTAGTCAAAAATAGTTGATGTTACTCTATACAGAGAAATGATTGGTTTGTTGATGTATCTAACGAATACCAGGCCATATATATGCTTTGCTGTGAACACCTTGAGTCAGTGTCTGATGGAGCCCAGACGTGTTCACCTTGTAGCTGCAAAGCATGTGATGAGATACCTTAAGGGTATGCTGGATTATGGTCTCTGTTACATTGGAGATTGTGTCTTCAGATTCTTTGGCTATACTGATTCAGATTGGGCTGGAAGTGCTTTAGACAGAAAAAACACTTCAGGATATTGTTTCAGTTTGGGGTCAGCCATGAATTCGTGGCAAAGCAGGAAGTTATCCAATATTGCTCTCAGTACGGCAGAAGCGGAGTACATTGCAGCATGCTCCGCCAGTTGTGAAGCCATATGGCTTCGGAAGTTGTTGATAGGTTTGTTCGATCTAGATATGGAAGCTACCATGATTCTATGCGATAACCAGAGTTGCGTAAAGATGACAGAGAACTCAATGTTGCATGATAAGACGAAGCACATAGAGATCCGTATCACTACATTCTTGACATTCGTACATAAGGGAGCTGTGAAGCTCCGATATGTTGGCATAGATGAGCAAGTAGTAGATGTGTTGACTAAGCCTTTGTCTCGTGTGAAGTTTGAGTAATTCTGAGACAAGCTTGGTCTAGTCCGAAAGGACCTCCCTCGAAAGTGGGAGTGATGCTGATGATACTATGGTATCCTGACCAACAATGGGTAGCTCAGTTAGCATTTTATATCCTAGGGGATTGATTATCCCTGGGCAGATCTCGAAGGTCCGGTAAGGACGGTCTGTCAGAGTACCTGTGCATGTATATGCCAGTTGAGGTCAGTAGTGGTAACTCAGTTAGGATTTTATATCCTAGGGAATCTTATGATTCCTGGGTAGATCCCGAAGGTTCAGCAAGGATGGTCTGTCGGAGTACCACGTGGTAGCTTGTTAGGATTTTATATCCTAGGGAATCTTATGACTCCTGGGCAGATCCCGAAGGTCCAGTAAGGACGGCCTGTCAGAGTACCACAGATCTTGTTGTTGATGCACCTGCCTCATTTTGTTGCCACATATAGATGTTGATGTTCCAGCTTCGTGATGTTGATGATGTTATTCCAGCTTTGTGCTGTTGATGATGTTGTTGTTCCAGCTTCGTGCTATTGATGTTGATGTTGATGAGGATGTTACTGCAGCTTCGTGCTGCAGATGATGATGATGTTCAGTTTCTACTGATGTTGATGATGAGAAAAACTTCTGATGACATATAGATATGATCGATAGTGTTCTTGATGTTGATGACGATGCCCCCTCCTCTTGATGATGTATTGAGTCCAGTCAGTTGTTATTAATGTGGTCAGTAGAATACCCTTCTTGTTAAGGGGGAGTGTTGAAATATTGTAACTTCAAAGAATATTCTTCTTGAGAGAGAGTTGAATAATATTATTATATTATATTTAATTAGACCCTATTGTGCCTTAGTAAAAGTCGGCCCTATTGTGCCTTGACACTTAATTGTAAATTAAGAGGGTAAAGTGATAGGTCGTCCCAGACCTAATTATAGGCTGGCTAGAACACTATTTATAAGAGAGGCCAATGCCTCATTTGGGCACACATACACCTAGCTCTGTAGTGCACAAGTCTTGGAGGAGACGCTGCTGCAACTGGGGGTGATGTCAAGGAGGGTTTCTGGTCTATCTCTTGGTATTTCTTGGTCAAGTGGTGCACTACTTTTCTTAGTGAAGGAGTAGAGGAGGATCTTTTGTTCGGTCTTTGGTCTATCTATATTGAGGAAGTTTTGCTGGGTTTTCTTCCCCATGAGGGTTTCCTAGGATAATATGTGTGTCTCTATTGTTTTTGTGATTGCCTCTCTTTCAGTGATCTTATTTATACAACTAATGTGCTAAATGATTGTAATAATAAAGAAGAACCGTAATTGCTAGTTGTATAAGTAAAAACCTCAACACTTGGTCACTACTGAGAAGCCCTCTTGTAGTAGTTATCAACATCATGTGGACATTCAGACATTGTTGAGTAAACATGACCAAGTGTTTGGGAAAATACCTCCAGGGAGGCTACTCGAAAGGGGATTTGAGCACACTGTTGAGTTGGAGGAGGGAGCCAAACTAGTGATCACCACTCCCTACAGGCATCCTAAGAAATTGGAGGATGAAATTGAAAAGGCCATTAAGGAGCTACTGGAGATGGGAAACATTAGGCTGAGTTTGAGTCCATTCGCTTCTTCGGTAGTTTTGGTGAAGAAGAAGGATGGTACAATGCAGATGTGCATCGATTACAAAGCGTTGAATAAGAAGACCATTAAAAATAGGTACCCAATTCCCATGATAGATGAGCTATTGGATGAGCTACACGGGGCAATATACTTTTCGAAGATTGATCTTCGATCAAGGTACCACCAGATCAGAGTGATAGAGCAGGACATCCCCAAAAATGCTTTCCGGTGCCATTATGGGCACAACGAGTTCTTGATCATGCCATTTGGCCTAACTAATGCACCAACTACTTTTCAATCATGCATGAATTGCATCTTCAAAAAGAAGCTGAGGAAATTTCTCTTTGTATTCTTTGATGATCTCCTGATTTATAGCAGGACATGGGAGGATCGAATGAGGCACTTAGATGAGATCTTGAGTATCATGGAGAACCAGTCTTTATATGCCAAATAGTTGAAGTGTAAATTTGGCATGACTTGGCTATAGGGAGAAGATACATTCTATATTGGATTGGCCACCACCCAAAAATATCACTCACCTACGTGGCTTCTTTGGGATTTGCAGTTATTATAGATGGTTTGTGAAAGGGTTTTCATAGTTGGCTGCACCACTCACAGAGCTCACAAAGAAAGGAGCATTCAAATGGACTAAAGAAGCTCAGAAGACATTTGACCGCATGAAGGAAGTGATGAGCACCTGCCCAATTTTAGCACTTCCTGACTTCACTCAGCCCTTTGTGCTTGAGTGCGATGCATCGGGTGAAGGGATAGGAGTAGTTTTGATGCTGTAGAGGCATTCAAATGCATATGAGAGCATAAAGCTCACAGAGTCAGAAATACTCTATTCCTTTTTGGGGATTAATTGCGTAGAGTAAGTCATTAATCTATGACCTATATTCATGAGTATTGTGGGGAAAACTCCATAGTTAAGTGCGCTTGAGCCAGAGCCATCTTGGGATGGGTGACCCCCCAGGAAGTCCTGGTTACCGGGTGCAAGCCCCATAATTGATGATTGATGCTATGTGATTCATTTCGTTGGTTTCAATCCCACTTCTTCACCCCTGTGAGCATAACCCGATGCAATGAGTGGTAAGTGAACTATTCAAATCATGAGAATTATTGGTCAGTTGCGACTAATACTCATGGATATGGGTCATAGATTAATGACTTACTCTACGTAGTTAATCCCCAAAATGATATGTAATATGTTGCACTGCGGAAGCCCCTCTAAGACACTATTCCATCTATGACAAGGAAATGCTCGCAATCATGCATGCTTGTGCAAAGTTTAGACAATACCTAGTAGGTGGAAAATTTGTGGTTAAGATAGACCACAACAACTTGCGACACTTTTTGTAGTAGAAAGACTTGAATGAAAGGCAACAAAAATGGATTACCAAACTACAGGCCTATGATTTTGACATTCAGTACGTAAAGGGGAAAAATAATGCAATTGCAGATGCTATCTCCAGAAAACCAGAGGTGTTTTCACTTGGAGAGGTTTCGACAGATTGGAAATCTTAGCTTTTGGTGGAATACTCCAAGAACAAATTTGCTTGTGAGGTGATGGACCATAATGCACATGATGACAAGTATAAAGTGGTGGATGACATCATCTACTACAAAGACCGCATATATCTAGTCCCAGAATCTACAATCAAGGGAAAAATCATGGAGGCTATCCACAATACACTATTGACAGGACATCTGGGTTTCTTCAAAACCTACAGGTAGGCCAGGGAGAGATTCACTTGGCAGGGCCTTAAAGATGATGTGTTGAAGCATGTTAGAGACTGTGTGACTTGTCAGCAAAACAAGTCAGAGTAGACTCATCCTGTAGGACTATTACAGCTATTGCCCATTCTAGAGCAGAAGTGGGAGAGTATATCCATGGACTTTATCACAGGGTTGCCAAAGGTCCAAGGCAAAGATTGTATATACATAGTGGTCGATCGATTGACCAAATTCGCACACTTCTTTGCCATATCCTCAGAGTATAAGGCAACACAGGTAGCGGAGCTATTCTTCAGAGAGGTATTTGGACTTCATGGGCTGCCAAAATGTATTGTCAGTGACATGGACAACAGGTTCCTTAGTGCTTTTTGGCAGGAGTTGTTCAGATTGGCTGGCATAGAGTTGACTCCCAACACTAGTTACCACCCTTAGATAGATGGCCAGACAGAGATTGTGAACAAATGACATGAGGGATATTTATGTAACTACGTGTTAGGGTAGCATAAAGCATGGGTAAAGTGGTTGCATCTGGGAGAACATTGCTACAACACCACTCATTACATGTCCATCGACATGACACCATTCCGAGCATTGTATGGGTACATTGTTCCTTCCTTCGTTGACCTTGCGTTTGGGGATAGTAGGGCTCCCAAAGCCAAGGACTGGATCCAAGAGAGTAAGGACATACTCAGGGCTCTCAAGGACAACCTACAGACGACCCAAAATCAACAGAAGTTATATGCAGACATGCATAAGGTCGAGCGCATTTTCAAAGTGGGAGACTTGGTTTTCTTGTGGCTACAACCATACAAACAGTCTTCACTGAAGAAGAGCGGTGCAAAGAAGCTTAAGCCACATTTCTATGGGCCTTACAAGGTGGTTTAGAGAGTTGGCGAAGTGGCTTATGAACTAGAATTTCCGGAGGGAAGCAAAATTCGTAATGTGTTTCACGTCTCATGTCTCAAAAAGTAATTGGGACAACAAGTCACTACTTCGGGAGAGCTACCTCCATTAGATGAGGAGGGGAAACTAGTACTGGTTCTTGAGGAGGTATTGGAGATCCGAGAGAGGAGACTGCGTAACAGGGTGATTCAGGAATACCTTATCAGATGACGGAATTTACCAGCAAAGGATGCCATGTGGGAAACTGACCAGATCCCGCAACATCCAAATTTGTAGTTGCTTGAGGACAAGCAATCTCTTGAAGGGAGGACTGTAATGTCCCTTTTCAAATGAGTCCTCTAGGAGAATTGACGAAATGGCCTAAGTAATTCCCGTGGGTCATAGTCATGCAAATAAAAAGGTAATTAATTATTTTATTAATGTCACCAGAGCGAGAGTTAATTAAATTTAAAGGTGACATTGAGTAAAGTGGAAAAAGGAGCCTAAGTGACTATTGAGAATATGAAAAGTCACTTAAACTGATTAAAAGGTAAAAAGGTCGCAAAAGAGTCAACTAATGAATAAAAGGGGAAAAAGGGGTGCCCTCTCTCATTCTCGCATTGGTATTTTCTAATTTCTCATTGAGAGAGCTCATTCTGGCTTTGGAACTCTTAGGACGAAAACCCTAGGAGAATTTTCAGAGATTGGCTACGGTGGTGAGACAAATCCACCCTAGTTAGTCATTTTGGGAAGAGATTACACCGATTTCTTCATTGTGCTTCAGCGTGGAGGTACACATCTTTGGCAGCAAAGTGTGATGTTTTGGGGTCGAATCCCTTTGGGAGATTGAACTGGAGAAAAGGAGGGCGAACTAATGCTGTAAGCTGAATTTCCTGAGCGTGAGGACTGAGAAATTCGTATGGGGGTCGAGTCCCCTCTTTCTGGGTGCATACATTGACTGTTGGGTGTATTTTTGAGTGTGGAATCAAAGTATTTCCATGTGGGTTGGTGTTGTTGCGGCTTGGGGATCCAGTTCACTGTAAGTAAGGCAAAAACCAGGTCAATTCTCTGTTGTTTAGTGGCTGAGATATCAGTGAGAGGTCGTGCCATTTCTGTGGGTCGTTTTTCTCAGCAAAAGAGGTCGATTTGTTTGTGGAGGGCGCACTACTGGTGCGGCACATTCTTCCTTTTTGTGGATGGAGTAACATTGCTGCATATGGAGCCGTTTCCCCTCTATGAGGGACGAGTTACCTGCTGCAAAACAGAGTTATTGTAAGAGCCGTTTCACTGCTGATATCTGGGCTTATTTGCATCGTGGAGCTAATTCTATCAGTGTTGTTTCTGAGCTGCTCTATCACCATCTTCATTGTTGTAGACAACTTCAAATACAGACCTGTATTATTCTTACATTGCTGCTGTACTTCATTTTCATATATGACTAGAACTATTCTCTAATACCCAGGTCAGGAAAACATCTCTAATACTTGCAAAGTAACGTGTGAATACCTTTATAAGCATAATGTCCAAGCAAACGTTACATAATCAAAAGCAGTTATAGATGCAACAAACTCAATCGCTTCAAACATTGAAATGACACTCACCATGATACCTGGGTTGTACCTCATGGAGCAAGACCCAATGTCTTCCGGAAGCCAGCTGATGTGGTGGATACCGTTGTGATGAACCCGGAACTGTGGTGGAGAGGTGGTCTCTGTCTGTGCAAGTGGACACTGGTGGTCAAGCTGTCTCTCGGTACTCCATGTCTGCAGCTTGAGGGCCTCGAGACATCATCTCCTTAGTTATCCCTAGGAATTGGGGATAACAGTGCCTGCATTCCATTTTGTATTGATATTGATGATCCATTTAGATCACCCCGAGATGATTTGCCAATGTTGTCACTCATAGGAGATTGATTTTGAGGAGCACCTCATCTTCAGGTGTCCCATCTAGTATGACATCAGAGAGTGGTTGCATTGTGTCCACTAAGGCTTGGGATGTTTCCTACACCTTCTTTCTCTATCTTGACCAAAGATGCTTGGCTCTTTTCTTGAGAAAAGTATTAAGACGTAGGTTGCAGACCCTGCATGGACCTCCCTTTACTAGATATCATTAGGAGGATCACCACTTTATTCCTTGTTGTCCAGTTTGATGGTGGCAACAAACAACAGGTTGAGGCCATATCATTTCAGACACGAGATCGATGAGATATCGGATTTTTTCTCGAATCCCCCTGATGGGTTGATTGACCTCTAGGAGACTTTTGAGAATCTCTAGTTTTAGATCCCAAGATAGCTCCCACCAAGCCAACAGGGATCCCAACTCAAGGAGGTCCCAGAGCTGGACTCAATTTGTAGAAAAATGCTGTCCAGGTCTGTTCGGACAACCATTCTTCCATTGGGAGATTCTTTGTCGTGGCAGTGGATGTAAGGAGTGTTGGAGCTCTTCGATCTAGGGATCCTCCCTGGATGAAACAACTAGGCCCTCTCAATTATGGGTATTCTTCATATGACATCATTACACAATGCATTGCCCCCTTTGTGATGATTGATGGCTTTGATGGGGAGCCCTCTTCTACTTTTCTTTGACTTCATTCAGCATCTAGTTATAGCACGCCTTGACATCTGCATTCTTTGCTCGACATGGATTTTTAGTTGTGCTACTTTTTTATTTCTATTGGCTAGTCTTTTAGCTCTTATTCTTTTTCTTTTTGTACAGTAGAGATAGGAGTTGATTTTGCAGTCCCACTGTGTATTTACATTGGATGTGCTTTTGGGGCCCTTTGACCTACTTATTATGGTTAATCGTTGGACATTAATAAAACTCTCTTATCTTTTCTTTCTCGAAAATACGGGTTTTGAACAGTGCACTTACTCCCAGTCTTCCAACCCCAAATTGATCTGAAGGGCAAGTTCCAACTTCTTGTACTACCTGAATATTCTCATGATAAGAGAGGTGCTAAATGATTCCAAGCATCTCAGATGCTTTTAATTATAAAAGAACCTTGAATTTTGAACAAATGATGAGCTGAAATGATGACACAAATATTATCGATATGCTTGGCCTCGAAACATCTATGGACAATCAGAGATTTCCAATGGCCATTACCGTCAACCCATTGAATGATCTGCTTGGATTCTAGAATCTGACCTTGTTTAGCAATATCAATAAGGCCAAGTCCTCCCTTAGATTTAGGAAGAATGCAAATCTACTAGGGGACCATATGGAGGCATCTTTCACCACCATATTTAGCCCATAGAAAAGATCTCAGCAATTTCTCTAGTCTTTCAAAGTGAGATTACTAGGAAGCCGACAAGAAATGCAATACACATGAATGCCTGAAGAATTTTGGAGATGATGGTCAATTAGCAAATATTGTAGTTTGTCCAGGATCCATTCCCACTTAGAAGGCGTAGATTGCCCAATCCCAATGGGGATATTGAGATATGTAGCAATCTCCCTAACACGTTTATGCTTCCAATCAGGGGGATCCAAATAGGGAGATCATTAGGAGCAATGATTTAAAATTTAGATTTATGATTACTAGCTAGTAGCAACACTGAAGGATGCATAAAAGGTGTCTAAGTATGTGAGGGTTGACTCTACTGAATTCTGATCTAGACGCACTAAAAGAAGGGAATCATCAATGAAGTGATTATTAATTACCATTGAGCTTATTGGAAACCTGATGCCAAAAATGGGTCCTTTAGCATCGGCCGCTTTAAGGAGATAACCAAGAGAATCTATTGCAATAACATAGACTCTAGAGATAAGTAGCTAGAGGGCAACCTTGCTCGATGGAACAATGCAATAAATTGTGATTAGATAGTAGGCCATTCACTGAAATGAAGGCTATTCTTTAGCTAAAATAAAATGAAAATAGCAAATCCAGAGGTTTGGATGGTTTCCTCTTTGACTTTTTTTGTGGAAGACGGTTGGCGATGATTGTTTAAAATGGATTAAGAAGCTTTCAATCAAGAAAGATTGTTCAAGTTTATCAAGTTCGGGATCAGTCATGGCTGTTTTGGATATGGATCCTGATTTTATCGAGGTTGTAGCCACAATATGGACGTGTATCTGGGTTGTATCTAGGCTATGCCTGATTAGTAACTGTACTAGATACAGGATACAACGTATCTTTAGCCCTCAGGAGCCATATCCAGTAACTTAGGTCTCCATGCATCAGTCCCTTATTAGTGTAACTGTAACATGATCCTCAATAGTGCAGGTATGCAAGGGCACTGTTGCAGATCCTTTCATCCTATTTATTGTGAGAGCACCCTTGCAGATCTGTTCATTCTATTTATTGTGAGAGCACCATTGCAGATCCATTGATCCTTAGTAAAAGGTAACGTAGTGATCATAGAACTGAAGAGAACCACCTCTGCCTATGATGCAACAACAATTGCATTACAAGATGGATTGCATTCAGATTTGATGGATTGCATCGCTTTTGATTTCTGTGTTTATTTGAATTTTGAAGAGCTAAGCTTCTATGCTTGGCACTTAACTTGCATTATTTGATAAATATCGGTTGGATATATGCAGCCATGGCATAAAAGGAATTTTACTGGGTGGTGCCTGAAAGTAACTTAACTGTACTTTAATTCCACAGCATGCACTTTAATTCTAATTTAATATATTTTCATCTTTGCAGCGATTCTTGATATAATTTTCAGCTGGAAAGCAAGAAAATCTATGAAATCCAGAGAGATTGTGAGATATATATTAAAGGCTGTGGTTGCTGCTGCATGGGTCATCATTCTTCCAGCTTGTTATGTCCATACCTGGGAGAATCCTACTGGTCTTGTCAAAACTGTCCAGAACTGGGCTAGTGGGTGGAATTTCCCTTCCTTGTATATCTTAGCCGTTGTAATATATTTGTTGCCTAATGCACTTGCGGCAGTCCTGTTCATGTTTCCCATGCTGAAGCGGTATATTGAAAGGTCAAACTGGTGCATTTGTACTACTCTGACATGGTGGCAACAGGTGCACATGTTATAAAACTGGATCTTGAGTTTTAATGTCCTACTGAAAATTATTTGGCTTTGCGATATTTCTCTATTTATTATATTGTATTAACCTGGGAAAAGCAACTCCTATGGTGTTTGAGATCAAGATTCTTTTATTGAATTTGATAACATGTAAATTTAAATTACCAAGTGCAGCTTGGTTGATAAGTCACCTTCTTTATGTAATGGATGCAAGTTCCATCACTGTAGTAGCAGTATTTTAGTACACTCAAACAAATATGGTTCTGGCCATTTGCAGCCGCGGCTCTATGTTGGACGGGGAATGCACGAGAGTTTCTCCTCTCTTTTCAAGTAAGTTTCATTATGACCTTATTGCCAACTGTAATTGAATTTTAGGAATGCCATGATTGAGACGAGATTTTAGATTGCGTTATATATTTATGTTTCATGTTTGTATCTTTTTGATAGCTTATTTGGTAAATCACCAGGTACACAATGTTTTGGATTCTACTTCTTGTAAGCAAGCTAGCTTTTAGCTACTACATTGAGGTAACAAGCCATCTTCTATTTGAGCAGATTTTACTTTGAAGAAAAAGATTCTATATACAATTTGAGGAGAAAGGTACATAGAAAAAAATATTCATTGAAATATTGGGAAAGGAAGATGCAGTAGTTAAATTTAAATTATAATATTACAACATGAACTATACCAGGAAAAACTTATTTAAAACAATTATTTTATTTTACCCGATTTTTAATTAGATCTGAAGTGTCAGTTGGTTGAAATTCATCACATATTTTCTTACAGATAAGGCCACTGGTTAAGCCTACAAAGATGATCATGCGGATGAGTATTGGCAATTATGAATGGCATGAGCTTTTCCCACAAGGTGAGAGTACTGATGCTTAGAAGTTGCCTATAAGATTCACTTCCACCAAAATAGATTTTGCTAATGTGGCTTTCCTCCGTGTTGCAGCAAGAAAGAACATTGGGGTGGTGATTTCTATATGGTCTCCGATAATTCTTGTGAGCATAGAAATCGAGACTCAAAATTTGTTGTTATGGTGCTAAATTGTTCAAGTATTTCTTGTGTATGTGGATTACCAATATTCCTCATTGGGTTATGTACCTATGCTAATTATTATCTTTAGGTCTATTTCATGGACACACAAATTTGGTATTCCATCTTCTCAACTATAGTTGGAGGTATCTATGGTGCCTTTCGCCATCTTGGTGAGGTGTGTTTCTTTTTTAAAATCATGTTTAGTCTTTCAACTAAATTTTAATCATTGCAGTAACTTGTGAAGAGGACAAACATCATTTCAAGTTTTCAGCATGCACTTCCTTCTCTGTTTTAGATGCATGCTTGATTTTCTTTCTGCTCTGGATTCTGCTTGTGGCTTTGATTCTCAGATACGAACGTTGGGGATGCTAAGGTCTCGATTCCAATCTTTGCCTGGAGCTTTCAATGCATGTCTAGTGCCACCAACAAAGGAAAGAGAGCAGAAAAAGGGATTGAAAACATTCTTGTCACAGACATTTGAGCAGGTGAAGTATTGCTTGATATATACATAAATATATTTTCTGGCTAAAGTAAAGCTTCCATTGATAATCAAAAGGTCACCTATAGGTGATACAGTACAACCATATTTGCCATGAGAGCATTGTTGAAATAATGTAACTGCGAAGAGCATTCTTATTATTTTGTTATTGGATTAAATCCCCATTGTGGATTAATCATGTTATTATTATTATTTTTATTATTAGATTAATCCCCAT